>JAOXYM010000025.1:11885613-11901197 GCA_028567055.1 Leptatherina wallacei | reverse complement strand
TATCTATCTATCTATCTATCTATCTATCTATCTATCTATCTATCTATCTATCTCAGTAAAAAGAATGGAGCAGAAACGAACATGTGCCAGCTGCATAAGCGCCTGTAGAGATAGTTAGGATTTGAATTGTGATGAACTTTGGATTCGGGTGGAAGTGATTTATTACAATGAAATGTGTCCCATATGTTACAAATCTCCATGCAGCTATAGGAGAGAGAGAGAAAAAGTGGTATTTACGTAGTTCCAGCAAATATAGAGACAGTAATCCATTCTACAAGCCCCTAAAGTCAGCAGTGTGGGAGGCAGACAGCCATTCTGAGAGAGAGAGAGAGAGAGAGAGAGAAAGAGAGAGAGAGAGAGAGAGAGGGGAGGAAGTCATGTCCAGAGTGAAGGGAGAGTGAGGATGAAGGAAGGTATTAGTTTGATTCTCTGTTCCTTTCTTTATAAACATCAGCAGAAGGGTTATTTTGAGATAGAAAACCTGTTGGAGATCATTAAACCTGGACATACAGTTTAACGCAGTGCTTTGGATGTCATGCCAATGGATTCTTTTATAGCAGCAATGCATTTGTTGCGCTCCTCTTTTACTAAAACAGTCTGGATGGAGGTAAGAAACTGATCTGATTTTGGAATTTGCTTGTACAGTATGTTGAAACTTATGAATGGAATAATATCCCATTCAACTCTTCTCTGCAAAAGAAGTAAATGTTTTCAGAATGAAAATATATCTTTTAAAAAAAAGGATTAGAGTCTATATGTGATGATAAAGATTATTGATGGGATTAAAGAAAGTTGCATGAAGAGTTTATTTAAACAATTAAGACTATTCAGTGTTCAGTAGGCTAAGCTTTGAGGATGTACAGGATGGATAAGAAAATATTTTAAAAAAATCAATGCAGAATAGAAACTATTTTTCTTTTTTTCCCCCTTATTGACTGTGCAATCCTAGATGCCTTACTCTCTTAATAATCATACAGTAACTATGTGTTTGGATCCCTTTTTTGTGCAGTAGCTTATCAGCCTGCAGCTTTAAGAGCTGTATGTGGTTTTTCGGCTCATGCACTGCACACTGTCATTTGGACTACAAATCAACAAAACAAATGATGACAGCAGCCTCAGATCTGGGAAATCACTAGGCACTATCTTGGAGGACACTGAACTTTAAAATGTTGGACTCAGAGACATGTGAAAATATGTGGAGCATTTTAGTAACTCTGCGGGTCACAAGTTAACCTCCTATGAGGACAAAGTGGCAGAGGACACAAAAAGGAAAGGAGAGTGATGTGCTCATGCAAGAGATCCCAAATGACTCCTGTGTGAAATGTTTAACTGCTTCAGGGAGTTGCACTGTCATGTTTTCCTTGAGTCTGCCCAGCTGTCCACTAAATGCTGTTCTTTACCAGCTGAGAGGAAGCATTTTAGTCTTTACAAGGGGACAAAAAACTGAAAAAAAATCTGTCATAAGGAGTAAGTGAGGAAGAACATCACAAAAATGTTAATGAATAAAGATGCTTCTGTCTCCTTTTTTTTACAGGTGTACAGGGATCATGGAGGCTGCTGATAGAATGACAATAAAGGAAGACATCTACTCCACTATTAACAGGTTGGTATGGTGGCACAGAGGGATAAAACTCTATAACAAAACCAGAACTACAACATCAAATTAAAAATGCAACAGTAGCAGGCACTTTAAGTGTTAGTTTGCAGCAGAGGGACATACATAACACATCAAGGCAAGTTTGGTTTTACTCTTTTTTTGGAAGACTAATGGTTCACAAGAACTGTGCTCAGGAAATCGGCATAAACGTATGTTGATAGTTGCAGAATTTGTTTGACATCTGAATCCCACAATATCACTCCATATATAAGAAGAAACAGATTAGTAAAGTGCTGCTGTTGCTCTCATCAGTTGCCTGAACCATGGCAGAGCTTGAACATCAGGACAATTCAGAGATCACAACAGCAACACAACAGTGTCAGAATGAGCTGAGAAATTGTTGCATTTTTGGTTTGATTTTTTATTGTTTCATAACCCAGCATTTTATGTCTGAACAGGTTTATTTCAGGCAGATTATATATTTGAGAAATTGGGACATAAATAACTCCTGAGCCTGAGAAAAAAAGGACATTTAGCTGCCCTTTAATCATCACGTTCATGGAAGGTCTTTCAACTTCCCATTTCCTCTCGTTTATTTATTAAAACTTAACAGTCGGATGAAATGGGCCCCAGTCCAAGTATGTGTTTATTTAGCAAAGCTGATGAGAAGAAGATGCTCGGTCATAAGCTTGTCCTCTGGCATTTACTCTCAGGCTCAATTTTCCCACTGTCACCATAAAAAGACTGAGTGTCCCCTAACTGGCATCCCCAGCAACCATGTGGGAAGTTTAGGAAACAGTCAGCTATCCTTTTGTTTACATTTTATTACATTTTTAACCTACTTCATAATTGAATTTAAGTAAATGAATATTTACGGTTAGATTCTGTAACACATACCATTATAAGCTTGAAAATTGATTAATTCCGAATGAATCTAAAGGAGTAAAAGTTTTCTTCTTTCTTTGTCTGTTTAGGCTAAAGCAGGGCCGTCATAGTGGGCGGCGCGCTTCTGTGGAAACCGAGGAAGCTGGACAAAGAAGAGAGGGAACACCAAAACACCCCTTAAGCCCATTAGTCAACCTGAACAACCAGATGGAGTCATCTATGATGGCTCACAAGAGACCAACTTTTGACTCTCACAGCAATGACAGTGCTCTCGTGGTAGGAAATAAGCCGCCCAGATCCAATGGAGGGAACATTAAGGATAAAATTTCTCTATGGGAGGGAAAGGAATCCAGTCCATCACCTCTCACCTCTGCTACTTTGGGTCATTTTGACAGCATTAAAAGGACAGAATCCTTGACAAAAAGCAACAACAAAACAATGGACAAGGAGGGTGCTGAGAGTTGCAAGAGAGTTGCTCATAAAGAGAAACAGGATCTTGGGAAAGAAAACGTAGGGAAACCTGGAGATTCAAGGCCTTGCTCATCTACTGAACTCGGAAAACAACCTCGAAGGGTTAATAGCGGCCCTAGTGAAGACCAATCAATGGACGACTGTAAAAGAAATATAGTTCACAAAGAAAAGAGTCGTCATGAGAAAGAGAATGTAGAAAATCTCCCAGATTCGAGGTCTTGTTCCCCTTCAGCCACGGAGAAGCAGCAAATGGGGACGCTTAGAAAAGGCAATGACAGGAGAGCAGCAGAACAAACAAGTCAGGAGAAGAGGGCTGTATTTACCCTGTTTAAAAGGCTGGAAGCAATGGGGGAAAAGCATGGGAAAACCCCTCCAGAGCTTGGAAACTACTTCAGTCCGCCAGGCAAGGACAAACAGGTGGAGATGAAGAAAAAAGAATCTGAAATTTGGGGTCAAAGTAGGTCATCTGGGGTAAAAGAAGGGAAGGAGCATCAGGAGAATGTGTACACAGAGCCAGGTGCACCTCCCATCAATCCAGTCCCCAAACCTCAACGTACCTTCCAACATCCAGCAGAAGCCCCCATGGGAAAAAGTCAAAGGGATGTAAGAGGGCAGAGGAATCTCCCCCCACTGCCTTCAGTTGCTTTGAAAACCTCCTCAAAGCCTCCATCTGGTTTCTATGGGAGACCCAGGTCAGAGCGAGTCAGAGACAACATCAACAGGTATACAGGGGTCAGAAAATATGAACCACTTCCTGATAAAGTGACAAGAGCCAAAAAAAATTTTCATGCATATGTAAGGATTTGCATTTTTCTGTTCTACTTGACAGGAGGTCATTTGAGTTTGAAGACCTCACCAAATCAAACAGCGCACTCTTGAAACGTTCACTGTCTCAGGAACATCACTATGAAGACATCCTGGGTCAGATATCTGTTTTGTCCTTTACTGAGCTTACCGGAGTTGTTCATACATGTATTTTCTTTAGTTATGAGGTGCTTCTTGTTTTGTACAACCTTTCCAGTTTCAAAATGAGATAAATACAACCTCAAATAAGAGCAACGGCACTAACACACATGCTAATCAATTGCACCAAAGTATTCTATCAAAGTATTCTTGCAAATTTATTACAGCTGTCAATTAAAGGTAGTACAGAAAATGTCCACAAATAAGTGGTGTGCTAAGGTAGCTCAAAAATATACTTGAATAAATAATGCACGGCTTCTCATTAAATCTTTACTATGTGATTGAATTTCCTATGATTTCATCTCCTTTATGGTCTTCCTGCAGATCTGTCCAAAGAAAACCCTTATGAGGACATTGAGCTTGACAGTCAGTGCTCTCAGCAGTCTTTACCCTCCTCTCCTGGTGCAGATACTACGAAGGTTCATGAAGCAAACAGCTTAATATATAGCAGCAAACAAGTGCTTATGTGATTATAGGTGATTAAGATAAATTTTTGTTTTGGTACTACAGGCAACAAGACCTGGTTTCTTTAGGCAGAATTCAGGCAGGAGCTTTAAGCTCTTGGACCTGAAGAGAATCAACCAGCAGATCCACAGCCCTGGCAGTGGTGGCGTTTCATCTCCGCCACAGCTCAGCCCTCCATCCACTCCCACCGGGCCCGAACCGATCCCATGGGTGCCTGGAGATCCCTACAGCCGCACCTGCCGCAGAATACCAACGGTCCGTGTTTGGATATGCACATTTCAAGAGCAGAACCTTTACATCACCAACAATATATCACATATTTTATTCAAACTGAACATTTCTTATAAACTTTACTTTTTCTTTTCTTACTTTTTCTTACTTTAATCTATCTATCTAATGAGTTTCCACTCCTCACAGATGTAGTTTTTCTTCACAATGAGTGATAACTTTCCGCAGGTTGTACTGAGGATCAACGGCGTATTTGAGGCCCGGACCAGGAAAAAGCATCTGAGAAGGATCTATCATTATGCTGAGACAAGTTCAGGAAGAGGTCATGATTTTGAAATGATCTTAAGAATTAAAACTTTATCCAATTTCTGTTACGTCTTAAATGTTTGTTTTTGGCTTTCATTCACAGTTACCGATGAGAACAGTGACTCTGAGAGTGAACTTGAGGAGAGATCAAAAGGTAGGGTATCAAAGATTTCCTCACACATCTTTTTAAAAAATTTTCTGTGATATCTTGGAGCTGTATCCTGTTTTTTTCTTCTTCTTCTTTTCCCCTAGTTCACCGTCAACGTCTTGTGTCAGTCCAGTCCATACTGAGCCAGCCAAGCCAGGCGCAGGTCCAGTACAATGGTTCCAACACCAGAAACAGCCCTCTGGATCAGGAACTCCACCAGCGGAAGCTGTTTGAATATTTCCTGGTTGTGTCTCTGCAGAAGTCCAAGGTTGGCAGCCACTATCTGCCAGAGGTCACACAGCAGTTCCCCCCTAAGGTCAGCAGCAGAGGAGTGTGTGAATCTTGGCTTTTTTTGGCTCTAAGGAGCAAGAAGAGTCTTATTGTCCTTTATCAGTTTTCATGTCATTATTTATTCACCCCTAAAAAGTGTTTTTGCAGCCGAAGTTTTAAGACTTGGAAACTTAAAATTTATGACTTGATTCCAGATCCTTCAAGTCACTCAAAACCTTAACCTTGAATACCGTAACAAATAGTTCTGTAATAAGCAAGTTTATGTTTTTGCAGTAACATGAAGAACAGCTTGAGTCAAAACTTATAAGGTACATTTGTAAGAATTACTGACATCTAGTGGTAAAGATGAGCATGGAAATGACTTCAAATACCAAGCACAGTTGTGAATGGACGGTGGCCATCAGTGGCCAAAATTCTTTCAGACATAAACATGTCCAGAGTGTATGCAGCGGCCTTAGGTGTAGCAATGACTGCACTACAGGTAACTACTTCAAAATTGTGTACATGTGCAGTCATCTTTTATGCACCTTTTAAGGCGTTACTTAAACTAAACAGTGCTCTAGCACCTATCAAACACAGCCGGTACTACAGTTTTAAAGCTCAAAGGGTTTCACTTCACACAAAATTGTTTGTCCATTCAGAGACACCGTAGAAAAATGGTGTCACAAATATGACAGCTGCCATGTTTGTGTACCCACAGGAAGTAGATATAAATGTCTAATTTTGAGAGAATAAAAACACAACAGTTAATTAAGTAAAGTGATTAGATGTCAATAGAAACTCAGTTTTTAATGATATATTACATTTTTCTGTCATTGGCATTTGATTTTGTTACATGCTGCATCTTTAATCCGTTAATTTATTTCCACATTTTCTCTCCTTCAAAAAATTTCTGTTTTCCATTTGGTGCTGGACTGCTGGACCTTTGGTAACATAAAAACTGGCTCAAGGTCATGCATGGACATGCACAGAATAAGGAAATGTCAATATGTCAATCCATTTGGATTTTACATCCTGGTCACTTTTCATAAAGTATACCATTTTTAAAAAACAAAACATGCAATAGCACATGAACATCTGGAGATATCAACATGAGATCCAAGGTATTTTAGGAAGCATTAAAGACACTGTACAAAATTTCCTTAGTGATCAACGACTAATTCAGCATCCATCTTGCATCTGGCCTGTACTGTGACCTTTACTGCACCACAACACATGCCAGCAACTGGATATCAACACACTGGCTGTTTTGAAAGCACACCATGGATGATTGAGCAAAGAAACCAAAGAAGACATTGTTGGAGGAAGCAAAGAGAAAAAAAAGAGAAAAAGATACAGAGCAAGAGATAAGACAAGTCAACATCAGATTGTCTTTTCTGACTGGTAAGAGCTCAGAAAATACAAGTGGTTTGCCAAATTTGTTCAGTAGTGGCACTTTAACTTTTTGAATGTACAAATGATCATTGGGTTTGACCCTACAGGGGGCACCAACATTTCCAAATATTAAAAGATATTTGGTATGTACTGTACAGGGCCATGACTTGATTGGTAATAAATAAATAAGGTCGGTTGACAAAAATACTTTTCCCAGGTTTGCAGATGTGATGTATTTATCAGTCTTCTGGAGGTCAAATTGTGAGATGGCCATATTACCAGCTTCTATTTTTTCCACAGCTTCAGGAAATAAAGTTCATGAAAGTGCTTTAAAAATGTTTCCTCATATGTTGCAGTTGGAACGAAGCTTCAAGTTTATGAGGGAAACAGAGGATCAGTTAAGGATCATTCCTCAATTCTGTTTCCCTGATGCAAAAGACTGGGAACCTGTGGAGATCTACCCAAGGTGACATTACTTCAATGGATCTGTTAATGACATACTGGAATTTTCCATTCATTGTAGTGTCTCAAAAGAATAAGAAAAACCCTCTGTAACCTGATGCTTGGGAGCTCAGGCAGACTGTTTACAAAAGTTTTAATCCCAGTATTACATATGATATGTATATCTATATTTTCCTTGTGTATAATGGAAATACACTAATTATATTTTTATTTGTCTGGATTCCTATTTTGCAGTGAGATGTTCTCCTTTGTTTTGACTGGAGAGGACGGGAGCAGAAGGTTTGGATACTGCCGGCGCTTACTGGTAAATAGTAATGAGTAGAATAAATAAGTGTGCTGTTACTGAACAGGAAGTGACTGAATACCACGATGGCGGCTGAGTAAATAAGCGTGCCAAAATAGTCACTGTGCCTGTGGGAAAACAGTCCATCTCAGAGTCTGGGCGGAAGTATGTGAGACTGGGAACCATAGCATGTGTGAGGCTGTTCATATGTGTCTGTTCATGCATCTCTATGTGTGTGTGTTGTAGTGCTGTTGATGTGCACATAAATATGCTCTCATTTTGTCAAACTTGAGTACGTCCAAAGGTGTACTTATGGACAAAAAATTACTTTGTCACCTAAAAATCTGACAGAAGAAAAATACTTTTTCATCCAAAAGATACTTTGGTGATATAAAATTCTCCATATTTTTCTCTTTCTTTTCAGCCCAGTGGAAAAGGTAGACGTCTGCCAGAGGTCTATTGTATTGTCAGTCACCTTGGCTGCTTCAACCTGTTCTCCAAGGTAAACCTTACACACGGCTCCCCTAATAACACATTATAAAACACCTTAATAAAGTGTACACATATGCATGTGTGTGTGTGTGTGTTAGGTGCTGGATGAAGTGGAGAGGCGGCGGGCTCTGTCTCCTGCCCTGGTACAGCCATTTATGAGAGCTATCATGGAGGCTCAGTTTCCAGCTCCTGGCAGAATCATCAACATCAAAACTTTTCTCCCTGGCTCAGGCACTGAGGTGAGTGACACTGGAGTTCTAGGAGGTGGCAAAATGTAATCCCCCATAACTTACTGCAGACTGAAGTAAGAGACATAATCTGAAATCAAGATCATTCTAAAATGATTAAGAAAAATATCTTATGGTTTTGAGTCATTGCTTATTTCAGCTGTGTGAATGTAAATTTAAAGTTAACGAGGTTCATTGACATTTAATGTATTAATGGAGAGAAAAGTAAGCACGAAAAGTCAGCTGATGTGTGCGCTGCATGCTCATTTGTAATGAAAAGACATTATGAACCCTTTTTTTACAAGTTGACACCATTTCTTAAAGTCTTGTAGAAATGTCTATGGCATGCTTGGATCAAAATTTCATAGAGATACTGTACAATGCTTCCTTTTCAAATCCTTTATGTCCAGCTCTGTCATTGCAGATGGTTTTAGATTGCAGATTACTTCAACACATCTGATTCAAAATTATGGGTCAATGTGTTGAACCTGACAACAAGGTGTTGGATCCATTTAATTTGAGTGAAAAAGTGGGATTTCCAAGTGTGGATATACATAACATGTACAACAAAGTACTGCCCAAAGATAATATGAGCTATCCTCTTGACTATGTTAGCATGCAGTTAACAATGTGCTGCTAAATACTAAGGTTAGATGAGGCTTGTTCCAGATTGTGACTCTAAAACTAGGCCCTGTCTGCAAGGACCAGATTGGTTTCTTAGGATTTTTACATATGAAAACCTGATAGTTCGAACCTGCGATTTGGACACAGCTATTGGTACTCTACAGCTCCAAGATGGAAATTCCTAGAGATTGTTGTGACTATTTCTTTCACCACGATGACTCCAGAGATGAGTGTTGGTATATAAAGCCACCATATGAACATGTTACAAAAAAGTTTCATTTTCGCTGGAGGGAGAATAAAAGGAAATATTGGCCCTCGTCATCAGTTTTCCCTGTCTTTGCTTGTACCTGTGCCTTAGTTTGACTGCCTGTATTTGCCTCAGTTGTGGATAGTTATTTTGTGGATTGTTTCTTGTCTCCAAAATTTTAGTTTGCTTGGATCTGTCTTTTTTTCTTTGAAACACCTGCCACTTTTTCAGAAGTCATGCATTTTAATTCTGCAGAACTATGAATACACATAGAATTATTTTTTTTTCATATTAGTTGAAGACTTAATTTGAACATATACAAGCAGTCATTTCCTGTTCATTTTCCAGGTGATGGAGCTCTGTCGACCTTCCGATTCACGCCTGGAGCACGTGGACTTTGAGTGCTTGTTCTCCTGTTTGAGTCTGCGTTTGCTACTCAAGGTGTTTGGCTCTCTGCTGCTGGAAAGACGGGTTATCTTCACTGCAGACAAGCTTAGGTTAGTCCTCTCAGTGCAGCCATCTTCCTCTATCGCTCTAACACAAGGGCAATTCAATCATCTTCCTTCTAATTGTGTAGTGATGGAGATGCAGATTCTAGGTAAAATCACCAAGGATGTTTTCATTACAAACACAAAGTGTGGGTGGTCCAGACCCACATTTTAAAATAAATCTAAGACATCTTGGGGATCCAGGGTCCATGCCAAAGAGATATTTTGAGGAGAGGGTGTTGAGTTGTTGCTATGCTGGGGCTAGTTTGTTTGTCTTGCTGAGGAAAAAGCCAGTGGGAGTCCACAGTAGTGGAGAAAAAATGCAAAGTCTAGTGATGTCAGTAAAAGAAGTATGTGCTCTCGCTTTTCTCCCTGGGAAATGTTACTTTTGGGAATATTCATTGCAACACTGGATTTAGCCTGTAGTGCCTTCATGTGGTGAGAATAAGTAGGTTCATTTTCATCATCCATCCTCTGCTAACTGCATGTGAGCCTCTGATCTTTAAACAGGTAATTAAAACCTGTTAAAACAAGTAATTTTAAAGCTCATCATAATAAAATCTCTTTTTATTTTCCTTGTTCTATCCTGCAGTACTCTTTCCCAGTGCTGCCACGCCGTTGTGGCACTGCTTTACCCCTTTGTATGGCAGCACACTTACATCCCAGTGCTGCCTTCAGCTATGCTGGACATCGTCTGCACCCCGACCCCTTTCATCGTCGGCCTGCTGTCCAGCTCCCTGCCCCAGCTGACTGAGCTGCCCCTGGAGGAGGTCAGAGGGCACTAAAAATAAAACGTTTAGCTTGGAACCATAAATATCCTAATTAACAATTAGCTTATCTGTGCACAGGTCCTTGTTGTGGATCTTGGGAGTAGTCGACTTCTTAGACAGGTAGACCATTTCTAAATGCACACCTGTGTGCTTTTAAGGCTCTGGGTCTTTATGAATGTGAATCAGCTTTAGCCCATTTCATAAATTTTCCTTATATGTTTTGACACTTTTAGCTTGATGATGAGGACTCAATCCTGCCACCTAAGCTCCAGTCAGCCCTGGAGAATGTTCTGGAGAGACGAAGAGAACTTGCTAATGAAAGAGGAGGCGATACAACAAGCGGTGAGTACTCTAAGAGACTCAGCTCTAAGAGTCGTTGCTAGAAAATGAATGGATTGTTTTTTGAGGTTATGCAAAAGCTAAATGGAAATCTCAATGTGCAAATATATCTATTATTATTGAGATAGTTCACGGACCAAAGAGGTGGGGATACTGACTTGTTGATGAATGTCTCTAAAAAAACAACTTGTCTCCTTCTCTCTCTAGACTCTGGTCATCTTAGCACTGTAGTTTCTGAGGCCTTTGTTCGCTTCTTTGTGGAGTTAGTAGGGCACTATCCACTCTTCATCACAGGCGAACGGGAGGACGGCTACTCCTCCTCATCTTCCTCCCCTGTTCCCTGCTCATTCCAACGTGAGGGTTTTCGGAAAGCAATCCTATCCAAGACAGTGCGTCGCTTTTTGGAGGTCTTCATGGAGACCCAGATGTTTGGCTGGTTCATCCAGGAGAGGGAGCTCCACAGACAGTCCCTGAGAGGTACTGAAACACAGGGAAAAGAGATTCAGGTTTCAGGAGTAGATCCAATGCTTTGTTTTGTCTGTTTTCTTCCAACAGGACTGTTTGAAGTGAGAGTGCAAGAGTATCTGGATTCTATCCATGAAAACGAACACCGAAGGGTCAATAGGTTTCTCAAAGGCTTGGGTAGGGCTGATTCTGAGTTACTCGTAATCATACTTGCTTTATTTTGATGAAACAAGCTCTCTTTGATTCATTCTTATCAAAAACTGTTCTTGTTTGTTCTGCATTTCTTTCAGGAAACAAAATAAAATTTCTTTCCAAGAAATAATCCAAAAGTAGCTGCATGGGAAGACAGAATGTAAAAAGAAGAAACACAGAGACAGAAAGACTTGATTGCCTGCTGATTCAGCAAAAAGCATCAATATCTGATGACTTTCTCTGAGAACTGGCCCTGCCATCTCCATTCTTCACACTAAATGAGACTTTTTCTCTTGTAGTTTTTGCTCCAAGAGGAAGATGCTGCTGTATGCCACATAGAAGAAGATACTTGAGACTATGGACACATAAGATATTTTAATTTCTGGTTCATTTTTGAAAGAGACTATTCAGGCAACACCATTCTTGAGCACAAATAACACTGTTTGAATCATTTTAGTATGCTGCTTTAAATTTGCATTTATTCAAAGGAAAGGTGATTTATGCTCCTCACATTAATAGATAACTCAGAAAGTCCATGGTTTTAGGGTTTTATGGATCCAGCAGGGGGCAGTAGCATGTTCTGTTTAATTAAATGATCTTGACCACGATGGTTCCTGCCAAGAAAAGGACACAAACTGGCTCTGCAGCTCAAAAGTGCTTCAGTTTTCATTTAGTTAAAGCAATGTCAACATCAAAGATGCTTTGAATGGTGTCTGGTTGTGATTTAGGGAGTTATTGTCCTGATGTTGGACAGTAGTGTATTTTTTTCCAATTCAAAGCAAATGCCCTTATGTCACAAAACCATTTCATTACATTGTTTTATAGTTTGGATGCCATTTTTTTTAAATAAATGTCTTTTCCTTTCATCCCCCTCTTTGCAGATGTTGATTGATAACTTCATGGTAATTGAAATATGTATCAGTGACTCAGCGTAAAATTTCCAGTATGGGTTCTTTTTCATGCTGAAAACTATCAAGGGAATTGTGATGACTCATAATTTGTGTGCCAGTTTTTAATCAACATAGTACCAGTGAAACTAAACATTTGTGCTTGTGTATTTCAAGGTATTTGTCTTTTTTAACTACAAAGAGCCTCGGCTCAGGGTTGCAGCTTTATATTTTAGTTTCTGAGTCATGGAAACAAAGCTGATTGGGGGAAAGCACATCTTTGTCAGCATGAAAATATAACACAGCTGCAAAGCAGAGTGTAGTTCACTCCTAGACCAGGGTTCAGTAAAAAATAGCTCTAAGTTGCACTTGTAATTTGAAATCTGCATGTGAATGCCCCCTAAGAGTTGGATGTTAGAGCTAAAATCACACCTCATTCAATCAACAGTGTCCAATGACATCTAGTTGAGAGACAAAAATTGCTAACATTTGGAACATATCAGCAAGTGTCAGTGACAATGCTAAAAAAGTTGGAAACCACCTTTTTAAACATGTATGTTCAGTTGAGCTGTCATAGAGTTACAAATGTGAAAATCATACCACAGCTTCCTATCTGGCTCCCAAGGTGAGAGAGCTGCAGTGCTGCAGGCCAGGAGTCATCTAAGGGAGATGAATGGATGTGGTGAGAGAAGAATACTGACGGCTGCTGCAATGCTTGCACAAACAGGTTATTTTGTGTGTGTATCTTTAGTATGTGTGCGTGCATAGATGCATGAACCCCGAACCCAAAGTGTCACATACTGTTTCCTGCTAAACACCTGGCTGCAGTTCAAACTGAAAAATAAAACAACTAAAAAAAGCCCCCCCAAAAAAAAAAAAACCTGGCTTGTTAGTGAAAAGGTAATTATGGTTTTGATTAATCCCAGCCAGCAGGGATTGACCCCCAAAACCTTCCATTCCTGCACTGGTGTATTTCCACAGCAACCCCTTTCAGCTGAATATCTCTCACCACTGCAAACACAAATGCACTGATGTAGTGTGTTTTCAGTCAGAGAGAGTTCTCTTATCTCCCACTTGGAAACAACAATGGCTTGTTGAAACTCTAATCTTCTCCATGAAGGGCCTTTCACACACCTCTATTACCTGACTGGATTCCAGCTATAAGAGATGCTACACAGTGATAACTGCATATTTAAGAAATATCTGCATGTGAGAACCTGTAGCTGTGCAGCATATGCATGCATGATAATATAAGGTATGCCTCATATTATCAGGAGAAATAACCACTAATTTAATTATGCAATTACCCAGAGATTTATTGGCCTCATTTCAAGGCTTGCAATCTCACAAACCCTCTGGAGGTGGCTCCTGCTAATTATATGATTTATGGTGTAGTTTATGGTGGCACAGAAGTGTGGCAACTAAGCAGCACTTGCCATCAATCAAAAAGAAAAGTGTAAGGTCATGTTGTGACATTTTGTTTGAACCTTTTTTGTACTTACACACCCAAAACCCTCAAGAAAGGGCTATTTTGGTGAGGCTCTACATTGATTTGATATTGATGCCAGATACAATTTTACACTAATTATTTAAGACATAGGAACTTTGGAAATCTATTCACAACCTCACCCACAGACCATATAAACAACCTCTCACACTGATTTGACTCGCCTGTTGACTGTCTGAGAGCAGAAGTTGGGGGAAACAAAGCAGAAAAAAGAAGTAGCAGTAAAAAAAAAAAAAAAATGGTACAGAGAAAAGTTGCGTCACTCAGGGGAGTGTAAGAATGGTTGCACGCAAATGTGTGCACACACTCACATGCACACCCACACACATGCATGTACTGAACAAGCACCAATCAGCTTGTTTTCTGAAAGTGCAGGTGCAGTGTCCAGCTGCAGCCCTGCCAGGCATGCCAGGGGTCTGAATCATTTCCCCCCCCCTCTCCGGAGGTGGAGCAATGAAAGCATATGGAGACCATAACAGCAAGTCAGGGGGACAGAGGAGAGGTGATTCTTATGGTTGAAAAAGTGAAAAAGACTAGGTGAAGTGGGAAGTAAAGTTTTCATTTCCCTCCTGCTTATTGACTTAAAAAGCTTGAAACTTGTGGTTGCAAATTATAAGCTAGTGATGAGTATGAAAGGGGACTGAGAAGTTGCTGGACAAATAAAACACAGGTTGAGTGTTTGACCTGTTTTTGTGGCCTCTGATGTTCTCTAATCCGCTTTGTTGAAATGAAAAAAAAGGGTGAGGCTCAAAAATAGAGTTTCAAAATGAGAGAGAAAGAAGATGGGTAGGTGTGGGGGCCTCAAGCTCAGGCCACACACATAGATATCCAGGCTTGAGGGTGAGTTAGTCAGGCCTGTCTGCATGCGGTCTCTTGTACGTGTCCAAGTTTATCCACACCACTATTACAAAACCATCTGTTAAGGCAACTGATGACAAAGGTTAAGATTCTCCCACTCTTTTTCTCTCACTCATTCATTCAGTTAAAGGGACCTTTTAAAGGTTCATTTTTTAGAAATTACCATCTTAACATCAGCGAGAAGAGGAGCCTGTCTGGAGCCAGCAGAGAGGACATGAACAAACATAGACATGCACACATGGACCCGTGGCAGGGAATTCTTTGTCAGAGAAGTTCCAGGGTGGTCTCGTCTGGTCTGTATGTCGACTCATCTCTTTTCAGAAGGTTTTTATTTGTGGACATAATGTAACTTCTGCCTTAGATCTGGGCTCTGTACTCCTAATAACTTGTCCCAGTGTGGTCTTACTCCAATATATGTAACAGCTAAATTGTTATATACCTATATTTGCCTGTTTTAATTGTAACATGCATATTTTGCATAACATTAAACAGTCACATATGCCCAAAATGTCCCCAAACATTGTGTGTGTATAAAAACATATAGAAACATGTTTGCCATCACAAATTGCAAAATTTTTTACTTCTGCATTGTGTGAAATCATCACCAAAGTGATATTGCACAACAATAGGATGTTCAGAAGCTTTATAATTTATCCCTGGGCTTGATTAAAGTATTTTTCAATTTAATTTCATTCTTCAAAGGGGAGTCACAGAATCAAGTTTAGGCCTTATCCAACCAAGCTTCACTCATCTTATTTGCAAGTAAAGGTCAGTTATGGTTAAGAATAAAAAACTCATTTAGAGTTTCACATCACTTAATGCACTTTGGAGGCTGGCATCACCGTCTTACAATTTCTGCACCTGAGATGTGTGCCATCTTTTGGATGGGTGAACAAATGTACATATTACACATTTCAATAAAACAGACAAGATGATTAATCTGGCCCTGTGACAGACTGGCGACCTGTCCAGGGTGTACCCTGCCTCTCGCCTGATACATTGCTGGGATAGGCTC
>JAOXYM010000025.1:11856184-11885513 GCA_028567055.1 Leptatherina wallacei | reverse complement strand
CTGGGATAGGCTCCAGCCCACCCGCGACCCTGCGTGGATTAAGCGGTACAGAAAATGGATGGATGGATGGATGATTAATCTGTGTTGTTTATTCCATTTAAACAGGAAATTCAAGAAAAAGGCGGTGTCTAAAATCCAGCTGACTTTGCAAAGCAGAACAGAAATAAAAAGATCTAAGATGATGGTGCGCAAATTGAATGTACAGTATCAACAGAATAACAACAGTGGCAAGATAATGGTCGTTGCCTTTGCAAGAGAAAGATAGAGTTACAACTCATATGGCATCATCTCGTGTGAATGTGCTCTGTATCAGCATGCAGTGACATTTAGGGAAGTTCACACAAATCGTAGGCCATGACGTACACTGCTATTTCACAACTATTTCACACCCAGGGGGTAGGTAGTTAAAAAGTCATGTTTGATTCTTCAATATAAAGTGAAAGCTTCTTGTGTGTTATGGCACAAAAAGCAAGAGATTGACAGTGTCTTTGTTGTCGTCCCAAATACAAGCCCATGGTAGATGGGAACAAGACTGTGCTTTAATCATCGCCATTATCATTTTCTAACCCAAGTCAAAAAAAGTTCTGATATGTTGATCGACAACAAATGTCTTGAACATGTGAATTAACTGAAAATGACCAACTTTGTGGTGGTGCTAGATAAGAAAGAACCAATTATGTCATTAGGGTGCACCACAGGGGGAACGTGGGTGTTTTTCCTAAATGTTTGGGCAGTCCACCAACTGGAAGTTCAGATGTTTTATAGAAGAAATAGAATTATTTACTTACAGGTTGATCAAGCTGAATGATACCAGATGAATGTGCACAAAATACAATACCTTTTTATCCAGAATCTGTTTATATAATTCGGTCTAAGCCACAAGGTGATTCCACTAACAGACATTGCCCTTCTATGGACAAAAAGTCTTGTGAAAACATGCATGTGCAACAATGCACATTCACATGCACGTACTTTCTGTGCACAATCTTGTTTTTGTGCACGCTTCTAAGTCACCTTTAGCCCTCTCAGTGTCTTGCAAGCGTGCCAAAATGAACAACGTGGCTGCCAGTTAAAAGCCCACTACAATCACAATATCCTTTCCTGTAAAGTCTACCATCTGTTATAGTGATAATCTAGATGAAATGTGATCCTCTTATACCTGCGATGCCACTGCAACGTCGTTTTACGTTGGACAGTATGACATTAAAACAGCTTGACTGACAATTACAGCTCACTATAAAGAGGGAAAATATACAGTACCACAAGGTTTATACATTACCATCATATCTATGTTTGACTATGTGTGTTTTATGTGATATTTGTATTCATTTATTAACTCAATACATTATTTTGCTGTTTGTGTACATCATTCTTATTCAATAAATTATGTCCAATCTTTGGTAATGTTGGCTATAAGTTTTAAGTGTGTTTGCAATATGGGGTCTAATGTGCAGCCACTTGGAGCATACTGAGTATTGAGAGAGAGATAATATTCGGGGAGAGGGAAAAGTACTTGACAACTGTACGCGCTGCTTCTGAGTAATGTTGCTGTGAGGAAGTACGCCCGTACAAATAGGCTCTGTCTTCAAGCTGTCACTCAGTCATTCATCACCCTGTGTGTTTATTCCCAAGGATTAGAACTGCTTATCTCAAGGTGGTCATGCTTATTTTCCTCCAGAAATGTCAAAAGACAGATTTCTTGAACTGGATAATCTACACTTCCACTCAGATATGTTTTGTTTTGTTTTTCTTTTTTTTTGTACCTATGCAGCCTCTCAGTATCCTTTTCTTCTATGTTTATAGATGATAAAGTCCTGAAAAGAAGTCACAATAGATTTCACATTCCTCTCATCCATCATGCAAAGCTTCTCAATATGTAGAACATTTGCTCTAAATAAATAAATACTGGCTTATGCTGCTCTCCATTTAAGAGACAGAAAAAGAACATGTGCAAGAATGAAAATGACATACTTCTGCCTTTTTTTTGGTCCTCTTCATTTTCCACTTCAGCCAGTCTCCGCTGTGATTTGTGATCCTGTACGTTTTTGCCCAACATAGGTCTGGAAAGTTCTGGAAAAATTTATGGCAGACTTGTTTCCACTGGTGGAGATTGCAGATGTTACTGAGTCAGTTATTGAAGGTCAGAGAATATAGGTCTGCACCTCAAAGTGATGTAATACAGGCTGACGCTTTTAATACAGAAAATCCATTATTGTAAAAATTTAGGACAGAAATATATTCGACATCTATTCGCTTTACATGATTTGAGAAGTTCAGCAAGGAGAGACGGAGGACTGGTAAAAATGGGCAAGGAGAGTTCCCAAACACATGGCAAATAGATTGGAATCTACAGTATTAAAAAGGATAAATGTGTGTGTGTATGTGTTTGTGTGTGTGTAAGACAGTAAGTTTTTGTTCATTCCCATGTCTCCTGAGTGCAGATTTAATCACATTCCAGGTGTCATCTGAGCTGCTAAAGAAAATGACTCCAGAGTGATTTGGAAATTTAAAGAGAGAAATGCTACACTAAACACATAAACTTACTCAGCAGAGACGCATACTGTGTATATTTGAGTAATTCTGCACCAAACCAGAAGGGCACTTGGAAAACAGTATCAAGGCCAACAGTCTTCTCTTAAAATGACGATTTGACATGTGTCGGCCTTGAGCAATGCCACGGTTTTAGAAAACACAAGAATAATTTGTTTAAGGCAAACAAGAACAGATATTATGCTTGTCACGGTTCTGTTAATATCCCCCTAGTGGTCAAATGTTGAAATGAGATCCAGGGATTGATATTTCACTGAAGTGAAAGAAAAGAAAAGACACCAGACAAGCTACAGTCCACAAACCCCAAATTTTATACAATTAAGCAAACAGGCAATGGGCAGAAAAAAGGGTCAAATAAAAACAGTTCAGAGCTGTGCAGAAACTTCACAAAACATCCGGAAATCCTGGAAAAAAACAAAAACAAACTGGGAGCACTAATAAAAACAAACAGGAAACTAGCAAGATGAGATCTGAAAGTCTCTGCATGGTACTACGAGGCACTGCTGCTATACCCATAAATACCTATTGTAGCTGTCTGTTGCTTCTTCCTTGTAACAGGGTCGTAAAAGTGTGAAGCAACATGAAACGTACCAGTCTTGTTTTCTGCTGTTGTTTTAATCCTTCTGCGCAAGACATCTAAAAACATGATGTAATCATACAGGCTATCTGGATTTAGTTGGTTCAGTAGCACATTAAGGAATCACGGGAGTGTGGATTCTTAAGTGAGAATCTAATTGAATACTGGTTTGCCAAAAAAGTTGGGGAAACAAAAGTATGAAGCAAACACCAAAAATCTGATCATTATCCAATTTCTGGAGTTATCAGATTATTCAAGTGGTCATGCAAACAGCAGAATGTGATGTGCTTTATCAGCAGTTATCTAATCATGAGGAATCAAATGAACACACCTAGATTTATCCCCAATACTGTTATTTACCTCTAGATGTGATTTATTTAGGTGTTTTACATCTGCGCATGTGTTCGAAAAAAAGAGGAAGAAATATGCCAAGACCAAGGGCAGATGCCTGCTGTGTAAAAGTCAACCATTGTTTTCTCTTCATAGAGTATAAATAAAGGACAGCAGCAGGATGTAGCTCATTTTGCAGACCTATTAGCTGTCACATTAGAAAGGCTAACACTAAGCCCATGGGTTACCATGTCCAACAAAACAAGCCCAGATGGTTAAAATATGATTACTCACAATTATCAGATTTTTATGGTCATGTAAACAGGCTCAACAATTAGGCTGAAAATAGCAAACTAGATACGATGACACAGTGTTCATGGACGAAGTGTGAATTAAAATGATTGAATAAATGCTAAAATATGAGCTGTCATTCTTTTGGCAGCAAGTTTTGACTGACTGTGAGAGCCTACCTCAAACAACTAATATATGATAACTTTCATGAGACTTAGCTTGACAAAAGCTAATTTTGCAAAGTTAAAAAATTAATCTGCAAAACACTTTATTAAAATCCAAAATGTAAAAAAATCAACTTTAAAACTGATGTTGTAGGGTCTATCAAAGGAGTTCAACAGCACCTCAACCTGTTGGTGGTACCAGAGAGCTTGAGGTGAAATAACTACCAAGGTGCAAATTTTAATATATGGTTGCCATTGTCAACCTCACAAACAGCAGCATGTGCCAATATTGACCTCACAACTCTTGGCATTCACCCTTAACACATACTATTAAGGGTGACAGCAGTGATTAAAGCATGACTGAACAGCAGGTATTAGAAGGTATGGCTCTGTATTGACTTTACATTTCATTGTGTAATGACCAATATGCCAGGCACTAAAATAAAGAGAAAAAAAGAAAAGAATTATGAGTTATTTCTTTTTCTTTGTCCAAGCTTGATTCTCTATTTTTTTCAGTCTGATTTAATGAAATCTGATCTGGGAACTTTGCAACATTTGCTAACAAATCAAGACGGGCCAACAAATAAATGACAGTGAGAAAACAGTAAATACAGTATGTTTTTCTTTTTTTAAAAATGGTCTTAAATTCAAAAACACTGTATCGTCCATGTATCTGTTTTACTTGTAGATAATGTGAGGGTTTACAAAAGTAGAGTTAGAAACTTTGCAACTTTGCCACTCATCCATCAGTTTGTGCGAGAGCACCACTGACATATTGGACTCTGCAGCCAGATTTGTACAGAACAACAATGCTATGATGACACATTCATGCATATTTGAACTCTTGAGTTTAAAAGTCCAAGCATGCTCTTAGATGAACTTTGCTCCTGATTGATCCTTCAGAACAGATTCCACACTAGATTTTGGAAGAACAACAAACATGAGTGCACTATCAAAGAGTAACAGTCAGCTCAGTGTGCCTGGACAGATACAACAGCAGAGGTTTGTTTTGATCTAAAATCTTTCTTCTGACCCGTTTAGCAACATTATGCTCTACAAATGACAGCTATACTTTTTTACATATGACATTTTTGTGAACCAGCTTCTCATGGAGTAAGGAGCATAAGGAGTTTGCTTTTGAATAATTTAAGCTAATCAGCTAATTAGTCATTACTCTTAGTATAAACCTGAGCAGCAAGCTGTTTATGAGTTGCTCTACAGTTAACATGAGGTAGCTGGACCTTGTTTTGACAAATGTGGGAAAAGGGGAAGTGGCTGGGCTGCGTATTATCTTATCTGTGTACAGTCCAAGCCACTGACTGCGTTAGGGTCCTGGGAGTGACAAGCACAGTTGTGTGTGTGTGCGAGCTGGCAGCCATCTCAGGCCGGCCGGGTTTTCTCGACTAAACAGACAGAGACAGTGCAGAAGTTTCAGCTAAATCTCACCAGGATGTTCTGCAGCACTACGAACTGATGTGTACAAAGTTGTCTGAAAGGGAGAAAAAATTGTTGTGATGGAAAGTACAGAGTAATTGCACCTACTCATAAACTTGGATTTGGCCAAAGAGCAAACCGAAGACATTTAATGAAATCTTCTAAATGACATATGAACCAGTTTGGCTACAAAAGCCCCTGAATATTTGAACATTTTGCTCCAAAATTAGATAACCAATTACTGGATAGAAGTGAAACTTTGTCTTTGCCAAACAGCACTCAATGAAAATATAAAGAAATTCCACTGATAAAACACAAGTTGAAGCTGACTTTATTTTATAGAAGCAGGGATTAAAAACCTTCCCTGAAAGTTTTTTTTTTTCTGAGAATATTTTCTAGTGCTGCAAAGCCATTTTGGCCAAACCTTTTAAATTTTGGACCTAAGACTGAACAAGCTGATTGATTGACTTATGGACTGTGGCCAGTGTGTCCTTATTTGAACCGCTGGAGTCAGAATGGCCTCCGCTGTGGTGGGAGATAAACTTCTTTCTCTCCAAAAACCACAGCAGGTGGTTTGTGTTTGGGTTGTACACTAGCTTAGTATCACGTTACCTCCTTTAACACATGTTATCAATTAGTATATAGAAGTTCTTCAGTGTGGTTGTGTGATTGCTCATACTGTTGATTTCTGTCTTCCATCTTGCGGACCCAAAGATAAGAAGGGAGAGCAACAGTAGTCAACAGGAGAACCTGGCCCGCCCTGCAAAAATGCAGTTTACATTTCTGTAGCTTTTACAATCGGTTAGATGTTGGAAGTTTGAATAAGCCTGAAAGTGTGTGGTCCAGAGGTTAAAGAGTCACCAGCTGCACCAATGATCTTCAAGCTACTGTCACCTGCACAATTATTAATATCCATTAATAATAAAAAGAAAAAGAAAAAGAATAGAACCTGTCTGGACATAGTAATGCAAGAATATAAACATTGCTCAGTAGCGCCTGCAGATAAATTCCTAAGAAGTGAGGCACGTGTCTGAAGATCTGACAGGACTCTTTAGAGTGGAAGAATTTGCGATTCCAGAAATCCTCCTACATTTAGTCTCATTCAGAAGTATGTCTGGCAGTGGCCTCATGTGAAACACTTGTACAAATAAAGACTCTGTCCTTTAATACATTTTGTCTGTTGGTGGCTCAGAGAGCTGCCTCCAGGGAAGGTTTCCTTCCAGCCAGAGCCAAAATATCTCCTGACCTGGTTATGGAGACCATGATATTATAGATAACATGTACACATGACAGATCGGATGGTCATTCTGTCTTTGAAATGTAATATTGAATGGCCAATGCTGTTTCAGATGTTAAATCAAAGTATTATCTGGTGGTTAAATCAACCAATTAATCCATTTAGCATTCCTGGGTTTGAAATATGAAAGTAGCTGATGGTCTACTTGCATCTGACCATAACTGAAAAGTACTCTGCAGGCAGCTTATGTGAGATAAATAGTTGTAGTTCTTCCAGTTATCATGTTATTCCAAATATTCAGACCTCTATTTTTCCAGAAATAAGAGGTGCAGAGTGTACAGAACAAATCAGTGTTATACTGTATGTGTGCAGATGCCTGTTAAAGATCGGCACGCCTGGTAACATAAACATGAGCTCACACATCTTATTGTTAATTTGGTATCATCCATGCAAACTCAATGCAAATCTAAGCTAAAGGTTATGCCCATAATAGTAAAGGAAATTCATTACTATATCAACACTAGCATCAAACTTTAATGAAATGCATTTTTCTGTCTGTGAATATCAAAAGCTTACATGTTATGGCTTGATGCTGACATTTACTAGCATGAACCATTGTGGTTAAATCCCCAAATATATGTATAGTATTTTGATTATAGACTAGAAATTATGTTCTTTATCTATAAGTAAAACAACAATATACAGATAAAAGTTTGAGAACATCTGCAGAATTGAAAGGAAACAACTTAGGGCTTTCTGCAACTAAATATGAGGTGGATAAGGGAAACCTAATGCAAGCGTAAATAACAGTCACACAAGTTGTGTTTTATTGCCATTAAATCCAGATGTTCTGTAATGGGAGCATTTGGGGTAACAGGTAAGGCCTGCAGCCTTGTCAGGAACTCTCTAAATCCCTCAGCCCTCAGTGCTGATCCTGACACAGCTCATTAAACTGTGATTATACTGCTCCCAAGGGTTTGGGCCCTGGACCAGCTCATTATAACAGCAGAAAACAGAGCTTGCTGAATGAATCTTAATAATGCTTCCAATCAACTTCATCTGCTATGGTAGTTTGTCTCTAAACAAAAAGCTTCACATATGTATGAGGTAAGATGTAAATGAACATTAAATAGAAAGCAAAAGCTGTTCTCGTGAGGAGGAACTGGCTGAAAGGTGCCACTGAGTGCTACAGGCTGTTACCATTAGAATTAGGTATCGGCTGACCTCATACGCACTCTCTAGCTAATGATATGCACCTCCCTTTACCTTTTGCAGAAAGTTATACGGGACTGAGAAGCACATGTGAAGAGGGAGTTTGGTTAAATTGAACTGATCAAGAACAGATTTGAGATGCAGGTGTTTGAGAGGAAATCCATGTGAGGTCCAATCCTGTTGGTAATTTAGCCTTTAGTTATTAACTTCTACTGGTTTGTGGCATGCTTAGCAAAGATATCCCTAGGTAAATTAATAAAAAAAATAGCTACTTATAAAATATCTGTGTTATGAAGGCTCCTTTGACTTAAGGTTTGGTCTTCATCAGTTACTGTAAAAAAAAAAGAAAGAAGAACCTTAAAGTAGTTTAACATGAGTTAGCTTTTTATAATTTTGTCTTTTGCTTTGTTTGTGAAAATAGATGTTTCCTTTGGGTGGAAATCAATGCTTTTTAACAAAATAACAATCTTATGACTGCCATTACTTCTCTCTGGTAATTTACACAGATCGAATTAAAGCAACTGAGGCAACAGTTGTGACAACAGTCATTGGTAAAAGCGATATGTTCAGCTGTGCCAGCTTGTCCTTAAACACAGAAGCCTATTTGGTTCTGTGACTACCTCCATCGCCAGCTCAAAGGCGTGTCAGCAGTACCTCTACTTCGACCCAGATTCCAGCTCTTTACTCCCATACAAGAAATTTCAGTCCCTCCTTGAAACAAGGCATGTATAGTCTAAACATAAATGATAATTGTTGTTGCATCACCCATTTGTTGCCAGACTTTACTTTTGAAACTCCAAGTTTAACATTTTAGTTTTTGCCATTTTTGTTTTTCTAATCTCGACCTGAAGTGGGAGGGGACCAGTGGACTCTGTGTGTTCATATCACAACAATCACTCCAGGGATAGCCCTGCCCTAAACAGGGTTTTAATCCTTTCCATTATGTGGGCTGTTAGTTAGATTTAGTTTTTAAATGTTTTTATTTCAATGTTTCACCTTGCTCCAGTCTTGACTGAAAAATTATTGGTGCTAATTGTACAGAAAGAATAATGTTCTCATCTGAGTTACAACAAGAAAGCAAGCTTATTTCTCAAAATGACAGTTTCCTTAAATTAACATTTTGCCCCAAAACAATTATGATGAGCACAAATACTCTATTTAAGGAAACTGATATATGAGACATTAAGATAGCAAATGCAGAAACAGCTTGAAAATGTGGTTGCACATGTTCCCATTTCACAAATTGTACTGAAGCTTACCTGCCATTAACCCATCATCATTTCAGTGCTCATGGTCTCTGTCTATAACTGTGTTCACATTGTACCTTTGGTTGGTATTTGAAGCAGGCAAAGGTTAGAAGTGGTGTTAAGTATCCTCCTCTATGTCTGCCAATGTAGCATTCCTTTTCTGTTTTGACAATCATTAATGAGTGCCGAAAATGCAGCAACTGAGAGTGCTAAGGCTTTTAATGTAGAACACATCCAAATGTAAACCAAAGCAAGCATTCTTTGTGAATAGAGGACCGGATGTTACTGTAATACCGCTGACTGGTGCCAGACTGTGGGGATTGGCCTCGATGATAGTTGGAGAGCAGTGGATGCCAAACTGAATACCAAGACAGTGAATCTACAGACAGAATAGACAGGAAACAGTGGCTTTAACAGATACCAATGAAATCTTGTAAAGCCTTCTTTCAGTGTGGAAACTTCACTAAATCAGAAATGTAATTAAAAACTCTGCAGTTAAAAAAAGAATAAAATCTTCTTTGAATGGGGACAAATATATATTTTTTAGATAACAGAATGTGATGTTATTAATTCTATTTTTTCTTTTCTTTTATAATTTTATTTGATCATTCTATAGATGTATTTTTAGTCTGTGGGTCATCCAGCTCACTGTGAATCATGTCGTAGGCCTACTGGTTAACAGCAGGATACTGAGTCAGTGCTGCATTTTTGACACAACCTTTGTATAAAAACACTAGCTACACCATTTCCCTAACTCGTGACAGAGAGGACAATCCACGCATTACAACCCCAATTTTAAAAAAGGTTGGGAACCTATGTAAAGTGTAAATTGAAAACAATGCAATGGTGATCATGTACAACATACCCGAAGACACCCAGGCATGATTGCTACAGTATTGAAGTCCTCATGTTAGCATACAGCGGTTAGCTTATTAAAATCATATAAAAACTTTCAAAATACCTAAAATAACACATTGTAGTTTTCTAGAAGAGCACAATCAAACAAATATGAGACTTAACTGTGTGGTTCATAGAATACTGAATGTTGTTTGTGTCTCTGTTTACAGCAAAAACTGTAATTAAGAACTGGTTCAGTCACTTGTTGGTTTGTGAACCTTAACTTTGCAGCATCAACATTTGACCATTGAAATGATTGTATTTTAATCAAAGGGTGGAGCAGAACAGTGATGAAAACTCATTGAGCAAAGGATTATTTTTGCAGGGCATTTCAATATTGAAAGGATTCTAATTCACTTCGAATGTCGACAAAAAAAAAGAAGTGGATTTAATGATTTAAGGGTAAAAATCACCGTTAATGTTTTATAAGAGAAGATTATGCCTTTTGAATAGAAGCTATTGGAGAAAGACTGCTCGTTGCACTGCACTCTAAAGCAGTTTATCTCTGGACTTGCAAAAAATAATCAAATTGTTTGCATCAGGTGCCACTTTTGAGAAATTAAGTACATCTATAGCATGACCAAGTGTATTATTTTTCTTTTGAAGTTTAGTTCAAGAAAGTTAAATCAGCTGATGTTTATCAATAGGAAAGGAGGAAAATGTAGGGCTATGAAATGAGCCAGATTTAACTCTACAGTGCTGTGGTCACATACCATAGATGCCGGCCAGTTTGAGTAACCAAGGTCCAACAGATGAAACGTTCTCCAACTTAGACAGTGTGAAATATGAGGGAGACTAGCCTGAGATAGCAAACAGCAGCCCCGAGCTGCACTCCACCTCATTTTGGAGTGAGCTCATATGTCATGGTCTCTTGGCATTGACTCAAGTGTTATACAGTACTGGATTTACATCATGAAAGGGTGGTAACCATTGTCCTGTTAACAAAACTGAGCCTGTGCACCGGATGTGTTTATTTTAAAATCTGCAGTAATTACTTAAATATGCCTTAAAGATATGCTCGGCAGAAGAAGAATGCCATGTATATATTTAGAGTAAATGCTGGGATAGTTACAGTCAAAACAGTACATAGCAGCCCTAATACACCGCTGACATTAAAATGAACGGCTTCCTGGCACTAATGTGCTGGAAAGTCATTCAGAAGAGACCTCAGCACTCATTTTCTATTAATGTTACACAGAACATTTGCAAATCTGCACTGTTGAGAGCTGTGGTTGGTGTGCCATCGGGCGAGCTTTCAAACAATGGACAGAAGGGGTTTCCGCTGCTTTATGATGGAGAACTTGAGCCATGGCTGCCTGCCATTACAGTGTACGGGCCACAGTTAAGAGGAAGGCAGAAATGTGAGGGCACACGGTCAGATGCAAAAGCACACACGTCGCTTTGATCTTCAAAGCAGTTTGATGTTCTTGCTGAAACGATAGAATAATCCGGTACTGTGGTGTGTTTTATCCATCTGAAGCGAAGCCAAGGAGTGGAGTGTAAAAGTGAAGAAGCCACACAAGAAACAAACAATAGTTACACAAAAACACCATGTCTTGAAATGGCATGTTTAAGCCAGTCAAGTGGCTTCACTGTAGTTCAAAGAGCAGCTAAATGAAAAGAGCTTCTCTCTCTCTCTCTTTCACACACACAAAAAGACAGATTTTTGGGAAGCTTGTTTTTTTTCACAAGCATTGCGACTGACTTATCACGGGAGGTCCAGACTTCAGCCATATGCCGAGCCTGCAGGTGCAGGAAGCTGACAGCTCTAAACACTGGCCACATTCGCGCCTATCACACACTGCTGCCTTTTCAGACCAAAAAGTGGTGGCTCGAAATGCCAGGTGCATTGTCTGTGTTCTAAGCATTAAAGGAAACATTAAGCTGAACAGGAGCGGATAACTTTCCACCATCTAAATGTTGAAAAGTTGCAACAGTCCTTGTTTTTGCTGTGTCATTTATGATTCTTCACTTCATGACTAAAAATCTTTGTAGATTAATGTAGCATTTCACAATCTAAGGAGCTTCTTCTGACCAGTTGGAATGTTTTTCTCATATGTAGAGATGAAACTCAGAGACATTCATTTTCATCATGGCTCATTTTAGTTCCAAATACAAATTTCATTGTTCTGGGCTAAAATATGAACTGGAAGCTTTTTAATTTGACAATCTCAAAGAGCACTCTGAAATTTATTTAAACCATATGATGCAGATTAGAAAAATAATAATAATACATTCATTCATTTCCACTCTGTGCAGCTGTGTTAACCAATTAAAAATACTTACTGTACACTTCCAGCATTTTATGGGAGGGATTTTAATTGAAATCTAAAGGTTGAATCTGAAACTCTGGTGCAAGAAAACTAAAGTGAAGGCTGCAGAATGTAATAAACAGAAAAGGGTTGGAAACAAGGCTACTCTGACAAATATTGTCTTTGGTGGGCAGCCAGATTCTTGTGCAGATGACTCTGTGCCAGAAGCAAAGCTCATCCAAGCCCAGAGTACTCTCAAGTGGGCCTGAGTGTTGTTCTGGAGTTTGAGGCAAAGGAGAATAGGCCAATGGCTCCCTACGAGATAAACTACAGTATTATGGTCCACTCAACACCCGCACACACAACTGCCCAAATCTGTGAGTCTTCAAAATGTCAAACTCACAATGAAAGATATGTTTTGTTAGGTCTTTTGTTGAATTTTCACAAGCCATTTTTGAGTTGCAGCTTGCTTCAGAGTCCTTCAGGTAATCCTAGTTTAGCTCAGACTCATCAAGCATGGCTTAGTAAGTCTTGGACTGTGTGTTGCCTTATTGTTAGACTGTATCCTGGCTCTGTGTGTGCCTCAACTTTCATCAGAAGGGACTTTTTAGGTACTCTGGGTGTGCTTTTGTGAGAGTGTGTATGTGGCAGCATGCCTGGTAGTTTTCACACTGTTCATTGTTGCACTTTAGAAAAGTTAGGCAAGTGGCATATTTCTATCAGTGCATGCACTTCTAGATTGGATAAATGAAATGCACTTTACTTGCTCCTGCTTTCTTAAAAAAAGATATTTTATTGTTAGATAATTACATAAAAAAGATTACAACTGAAATTTATGGATGCATCGTAAAACAAACATGAAAGTGGCACTACTGAACTATGGCAGACTTTTGCAGAGTGACAAGTAATTTAATTGAACATTTATTTAACCAGATAAGTCAGTTGAGAACAATGATGACCTGGCAAGAGGCGGCACACGTACCACCCCCGGGGGTGTTGAGGTAGCTTTTGTGAAACTTTTGGTGACTTATTCATGACAATGTGAGCTTCAATCTAGTTTTTTTTCCTTAATGAAACTCAATCTGCAAATAATGAGTGACTGAAACACTGTTTTACACAAGAAAGGATGCATATTTAAGGGCCTCTCATAGGCAGGCAAACCAGCTGAAATGAAATCCTTTACCATTGCCTGTAGTACCATTCCCTCAGTGCTCTAAAGCAAACAAAGAGCTGTAATTACATCCAAGAAGTTTTTCTTTGTCCCTTGGGATAAATCTGTCAGCTACAACATGAAGAGATGGCATCACAGCTACACTGTAAACTACAGGGTGGACCACTTTTTGTCTGAGGTAATCAGGTTAGCTTGATATTTTTGATTGAACATGGATTTCATGCCACAGTAGGACTGAGTGAGCTGCCAGCTGTCTTGAAAACTGTCAAAATTGATCAATTACATCTCCTCTTGTTGATGAGTTGCTGCAGTCGGTTTCAGAGCCTCCGTGAGAGATCGGAAAGTTGGTAAATGTTAAATATCTGTTTCCATGTAGAAAAAGAAACAGATCTCTCTTATAAAAGGATACATTGAGTCACAATGGAATTACCTGTATAAATAAAGGTTAAAGAACACTACTGAACTTTGACAGATTTTTTCAATGAGTTGCCTGAAGGCTAATTCAGCATCCATCTTGCATCCTGTCTCTCATCTGAGCTCTTTGAATAAAAGCCACTCCGATGTTGACTCTTCCCTTATCTCTTGCTGTACCTTTGCTCTCATTCTTCTCCTCGCTGGTTTCTTTTCTGAATCATCAACTGTGCATCCAAAATGGCTAGTATGTTGATGTCCAGTTGCTGGTGTGTGATGCTGGTCTGTAAAACAATATGCAGCTGTCCCGTGATGCTCCAGGCCGGAAAGCAAACCGCTGCAGGGCAATGACCCCTGGAATGTGGACAATGAATGTCTGTGTGCCATTAAAAAGAGGAAGAAGCACTTAGCTTTAAGGTCAAAAACGTAAGTAGTAATGCTTTAAGAAGTTACATATTTAAGAACATTTTATAAACAAGAATATGAACAGTTGCTTGTGTCTTTACCTTTATTCTTCTTTAAAGACTTATGGATAAGACCAAAAATTAAATATTAGAAATTTGATGCAATGATCTTATCTATAAATAAGATCATTGTAAATTATTTGTAAATAATTTAACTGTAATAAAATAACTGTAATAAAATAACTGTGTCAAATAGGAACCAGTAAGAAAAGCTGAAAAATATCCTCTATTAAAACTGGACTTAAAGTAATTAATGTTTAATAGCAAACATGGTCTATATTTCAAATTGCATTAAAATAGTTATTCATTATTGTCTAATATTCAGGATTAAGGCTGCCCTGAGCATTCTGTGACCGAAAATACTTCAGCATTTGCACTAAGCTAATGTCAGTATGTCACAGATTTTTTTCATTTATTATTATTATTATTATTATTATTACTTCTAATAATAATAATAATAATAATAACAATAATACATTTGTGAAATAGATCTCAAAGTGCTACACAATAAAGAACAAAACAAATAAAAGTGATCTGATTCTCTTAGGATTTTCCAGGCATGGCAGCAGCACCAGTGAGTAACTAGACTTTAAATCATCCTGGTGAGAATTGGAGTGGGTCACGTAAATTAGCACTGACTTTCCTTTAATGAGACAGAGAGCAAGACTACATCCGGATTCATTATGGGCAGATCTCATCACAAACACCGGAGCCTAATGTGTAATTCCAAGGTAACCCAATGACGTGGTGAGGAGCGAAGAGCTGAACAATGTAAGATGTTTGCTACATTTGAACTAGGTGAGCTGTCGTTGTGCAGCACAGACAGGGAAATGAAAGGTAAGAAATGTAGGAAAAAAGGAAGAGACATGATGGGAATGGATAAAACTACATCTCCGTAACAGAATCATCCTAAACTACTCGCAGAGTTTAGAGTAAATAAAATATATAGAGCAGGAAATTAGCAAATGTCCTCTCTTATACACAAAAAGTGAAAAGCAAAAATTAGTATTTGTGGTGCTATTACTTATCTGTCCTATGATAATTTAACATCTAGGGTCTTTTTATTATTGTAGAGATAGGGCTGGTATCATGTTTATTGTTGGTATAATTTGCGTTGATGTGCATCTTTACTGAGCCATGCAAACTAATGTGACTAACCTTAGCCTGAATGCTTTGTTAAGTATCTTTCCCATGCCCCACTGTCACCCAAGAGCAGTGTCACATCTCAAACTGAGGTATTTCCTCTGCCATTATTATCATTATTAATAATAATTCTTTTCATAGTGACCTGGTGAGGACCCCTGTACTTGGCTGCATAGCTTGCATTTTTACACACAGGCTGTTTACACAGCTGCATATCCTTCGGAGCCTGGTTCGGGCCGAGTTGGGTAACGCAGATGTTTGGGTTCTGCCTTATGCCATCTGGTAACTCTGGCTCCCAGAAGAACTCAGCTGGATGTGGATTTCACGGTTGAAGAGGAGGGCGGAAGGCAGATACAGTATCAGGGAGATGAGAAGTGTAGTGGGAAATGCAAGAAGACGAAAAGAAATAATTAGGAGAAACGCTGAATGACAAGTTAAAAAAGAAGTGTTGATGAGAAAATGCATGAGGGGAATAAGTAGGAAAAGTAATGGAATTAGGGTTAAGAGAGAGAGGGGGGATTTAGGTGTGGAAGAGGGCAATTTGCCAGTTGCCATTAACCATAAAGCATGTTTGAGATTTAATAGTATATAATTAGAAAGTAACTGGTCAATAAACATGAATTAAGCACTTTGTAGCTGATCCGTCACGTCAGCAAACAACATGCAAAGATATTGCTGAAAGCATCTCTAGTCCAAGAATAACTCACCATATTGAACAGATTATGCGTTTTGATTGCAAACATACTCCCAGCAGGTTTTTGTTGGATGATTTAGCCAGTCAATCAACAAGACTGTACACAGCTGTATCATGTTTAAAGGGGTCCAAAACTATGAAACATCTGGTCAGTTATTGCTCTCTTCGCTTTAGAGCAACAATCATGTGACTTTGGCACGAACAGGTCTGTGCCATCTGACTCATGGCTCTTGTCAAAGGGTCCCATCTGGATAAGTAATGACTGAAAAACATGTTTTCTACACACAATTCAGACTTCTTCATATGTTTTAGGCAGGCTCTTGACACAGTGAGATGCTTCAGAGAAGTAAGCACAACTGGAGAAGCTATAATATATAAAAGTCAACAGAGCATATCAAGATATTTTTCTTGTTTATTTCATAACTGCTTACTTTCTACAGTATCGCTCATTCTATCTTATAACCTGACAACTCCAGGGGTCCCTATCAAAGCGCACACCAACACACGTGCGTCCTTCTAAAATGAATTTGATTTCCTACCAGACGACAGGAGGAAATGGAGTTTGCTGCACAGACGCGTTAAAATGCCATATCAGCCTGCTCCATTTAAAAAGTCCGTGTACTGTCTGCGGACTGTAGCCTTGGGCCAATGTAGTCCCTCCCTCGTCACTGCCTTTCCTGTCTGTGCTCCTGCCACTCTTTGATTTGTCTCAGCTGTAATAACAATATATCAGAGGTTTACAGGTTGTTTAGGGCGGAGGGGTTGAAAGGAACAGAGGAGTCGACTTTATCCCATCGAACTCTCTTTTATGTGGTCCCATCTTCTTTTTAAGAGAGACCCAAAGACAAACCATGCTGCAAAAAAGTAAGCAATATCGTTAAAAGGCAGTCATTAATCTTTCAAACTTAAAATGGACATAAAGAAAAAAGTTAAAAGAAATTCAGATGAGAATGCAGTTTCACTGTAAAGAGAATTACATACCTTACTCAACCTTGTCATGAAGAAACTCCCTTAAGAGCTTTTAAATGAGTGACAAGTCAGACAATTTATAGCCTCATTGGAAAAAAAACCAAGAACACAAAGGAACCTTAAAGGTGTTGATGATAATAGCCAGTGACTCAATTGAGCAGGAAAATCCTGACTTTTATGGTTGTCATGGCACATTTGAGGTAACGTCTGTGATTTTGAACCAAACTGACAATCCCTGTATATTTCTAAGATTTCATTCTCTCACTATATCTAATTTCTACAGACACACCAGCATCGATCATCACTCAGATCGGGCATTTTGGTTTCCTGCAATAAAAAGGGTCCTGCTAATGTGGCTGAACTGCTTTTATTGTCCACTCACATCTTAACATTTGGAATATACCATAGCATCCAGGTGCTTGTGGGACATTTAGGAGTGAGACATCGCAAAGAGAGGACAAATTATATTTAGAGGTGGTTATGGCCATGGGAGAACTCACAAAGCGGGAGATGTTCTGAATTTATTTCAGATAACTTTATGGAAAATAATTGCTTAACTGAGCATTTTTCCTCTTTACAATATCTGGGTCCAGACAGCACTCCTCCTGTAATGGATAACATCTCACTATGACATCCATCACCAGCCAAGTGATGTTGGACTTCTTCAAGGCAGTTGTTGCCAACCCTGTTGTCACATCTTAAAACAGCTGCATCTGCTTGTGACAGTCACAACCAGTCTAATCAGAGTAAAATGTTGGCATTTGATTCATATCTGGTTTATTTCAAAAGATAAGCATTCACAAGAGACTTGAACTGTGATATAAATGGCAAAACTAGAGTCTTGGTACTAATGATAAAAGTCTTTTGACATACGACCATATGATCCACCATCACCTCTCTAGCCTTCTAATAGATACTTTGGAACAGGTCGTTAAGCCATGGGAGTCATACATGTCGCTGGAGCCTTTCTTGTCTGTGTTCTCTGAAATAGGCAGGACCTTTTTAATACTGCATTATGTGGAGCCAGTACTCCCTGGAAGCAAAGCCGGAAAACAGTGTAATGACAACTGCCCACTCTTGAGAGGAGGGAAAGATGGTGGTGGAGCAGCTAAACTACAAGACTCTTTACTAAGTGTAGCTGTGATGCCATCCCTCCATGTTGTTATAGCTAACAGATTGATCTACTTATAGGGGGTAGTGATGTTATGTTTCTTTTTTTTTAAAGTAGATCTTTAAAAAACTTGTCATAAAAATGCAATAATTTCAATTATTTACTTAAGAATCCCTGCAGAGGACATCTGTATGAGGAAGTATGTGTGTGTGTATATGTGTGGGAAGGGTTTGCGTAAACAAAAGTCAGCTTGGGTAATAATCTTCAAAAATACCCAGACAAAGAGGTTCAGAATTATAAAGCGTTAGCTATTTGGGGACAGATTTGTTCTACCCAATCCATTGAGTATCTCAGCTGCTACCATTTACCCTTTTGGGAAGTTGCTTCTTTTCATATAATTCAGCTTGTGATTCCATTTGATCTTTTGATCACATATAAACAAATATATCAATGTATCCAAATTATGTGATTTTTGCTTCAGATTAACATTATGTGACCACTGTACAGACTATTTACCTTTTTTCTGCATCTATGCCAATGCCATCTATGCTAATGCCATATGATGTACAAGGTAAAGACAAATCCTATTTCTCTTTCACTCCCTGTTTGTGTGTGTGATAAAGCTTTGTGCAAGCAAAACGACCAGTTTCATTCTCATTTTCATATACTTGTAGTTGTTATATTCATAGTTAAACAGACATTTTTCTTATATACAAATGAAAATAAAAACTATCCAGGACCATAGATCCTTTTCACTGTCATATTTGTATCCATAATGTGTATTGCAATGTTGAATCCTCTTCCAGCAGGGGGCAGTGCATTCAAGTCTGAAAGCCAGTTACAGCCACTGAGGTCAAGTCAAAAGGTCAAAACACTATCTAATCTTTTTTTTTTTTTAAAGGGGTGTGTGTGTGTTTGTGTGTGTGTGTGTGGGGGGGATCTTTGCTGGGATCAGTGTGTAAAGACTGTATCAAACTGTGAAGATTAATAGATGTTTGTTATCGTAACCAGAAGCTGTGAAAAGAAGCTATCCTTAGTAATAACAATTCTAAAAATGAGATGGGACATGCCTTTGGAAATGTGTTGCAAGACCAAAGCAAAAATCTCCAGGAAATTCATGTCAACATATATAGAATCCACTATTTAAAAATGTTGACAAAATGTTTGGAACCATTTTTGAGAAATGAGTGGATCAAAACATCTTTCTCCCTCTCCCACTCTGTCTTGCCACAGGCAGTTAAAATTTTACTCCTTCTCTTCTCACAGAATCCCAAAACAATTCATCTCATAAAATCCAGACTTGCCTTGCCATATGTGAAAATGTATGGCTCCCACGGGTCCCCTGAAGAAAAATTACTGGCCGCAAGACAGCGATAGAGGATCCTTGTTTTCTTGCTTTCTTCTATAAAAAAAAGAAGAATTTATCTGCATGTAGTCAGTGGGGATGGTTGTAGTCTTGGTGTGGCAGGGTGGTGCTAGTCAGGCCTTGTTATCCAAAGTATCCTTTAGTCAGTAAAACTGTCAGAGTAAATGATGTTGGAAATGAAACTTTTTTCTTTAACTAGGAAGTGGTTTCTTGAAAGTTTAAAAGCAACAGACATGCTTATTGAATATCAACTCCAAGGCCTAAACTCTGAGACCTCAGAATTATAACAATAATAAAATTTTCCTTTCAGGACGATTGCGGTCTTTAGCACATGCTTGTGTAACTTCAGATCTGTTTGCACTTTGGGTAACATTACATTTACCGAGGGGTGGAGGAGACACTGCAAACACGGCTGAAAAAAGGACCATAAGTATCTAAATCCCTTTTGTAAACACTGCTGCAGTGGCCACGTGCCAATTTGCAGCACTTGTCAAACCGACATACATCACTTGCATTGTATTGACTGTAGTGTCTTTTTGTGTTGTAGGTGGTTGTTTGTGTTTGGCACCGTTCTCCTTCTCATATCAAATAATTGTTTTTCATTGTGTGCTTTTGACAAATGACTTTACATTACAATGTCATTTTTGCTCTTACAGTTGACACGTTAAAAAGACTTGTCAGTTAAATATGCAGCTTTGAATGAGATACCTAATTTAGGCCTCGTGATGCTAATTGTTAACCCTGATGTGAGGCAGCTTTATTTCAGTCATCAAGCCCCTGAATAGTTTAACCCTGGGGGCCTTTTTGGTGTATTCAGAAATTTTTATTACCTGTTCGGATGAATCAAAGAAAGAAAGGAGGGGGGTAGGGTGTTCTGTGTTGTTATGCTGCCTGAGGCTCACTCACAATCAATACCTTTCTTTGTCTTCAGTTCTGTTGAGTCATTTTAATTACTTTGTGTAGTCAGTGAGTTCATACAAATGAGATGTCAGGATTTCACAGTCCCTTTAAATATTATTCTAATCATTTTGTCTGGGACAGTCCTCATTAATCAGCATTTCCTTTTTGGCATATTTTCATCTGACAACATTCAAGGTTATCGTAGATGATCAGCATCACAAGAGCACCACTAAAGACTTTACTTTCATCATTTCTCTTCACACTGTACACCTCACACTTCCAAGTCGGAGTCCCGTCATCTGCAAAAATACTCGGATGACTGCAGTTGTGATCAAGAAGCTGAGTACAGGGAACCGGTTAGTCAGTTAGTGGGTTGGTGGAGAAGCAATCAACTCGTCTCAAACACACATAAAACAAAAGAGATTATTGTGGATTTAAGAAGAAACAGGCGGTAAACAAAGCGCTGTTTACATCCTGGGAGAAGAGGTGGAGGTGGTGGAGGAATACAAGTACGTGGGAGTTCAGCTGGACAACAGACTAGACTGGAAATATAACACAGGAGCCATCTACAAGAAGGAACAGAACAGACTACTTCTTGAAGAAGTAAAGATTATTCAATGTCTGCATCAGAATGTTGCGCATCTGCTATAAGTCTTTTGTGGAAAATGCAATCAGCCTCACAGCGATCTGTTGAGGCAGCAGCATCAGAGCCTGAATAAACTATTCAAGAAGGCGGCCTCTGTGTTGGGAACAACTCTGGGCTCACTGGAGCTAATTGGATAGAGGAGAATGCTGCACACACTGCAAAACATAATGGAGAATTTTTCACATCATTTACACAACACAGTGAGGCAACAGAGTATGTTCAATCAGTCTTTTCAAACATGCATAAGACAGAAAAGTACAGCAGCCATCACCGTCCAGAACAAGTCTCGGACTGTCGATGATTATTAATTGTTTATAAAAAAAAAGATTAAAACAAAAAAAAAGCCATGATTTCCTTCGAGGGATAAATAAAGTATTTTAATTTAATCTCATTTGAAGTTGGCACAAGAGAAAGCAGAATGAATAACAAAACAAGCCCGAATTAGCGAAAATATCTGACTAAAGGATGTTTTTTCCTCTTTGGTCAGCAATACCCTCTCCTATATATCTTAATATTGATGGAAAAATAGAAGGGTGATAGTCCCTCTGAAACTTCAGATGATAAACAAGCTTTGTGAATTTAATAAGTCTTGTAATGAAAACCATAATTAAGCCATATGCTGTGTTAACCCATTAGGCAGTATCTATCCAGTCCATCGTCCATCAGAGCTTGATAGTTCACAGCTTTAGGGTATTGTGCTAGTGATGAGAGACTAATGTGTTACACTGCCCTGTCCAACACTACAAAGAAAGCTGACATGTTCATTTCAGAGACATGTAAGAATATCTTACATATGTTAACTGTGGGTATTATCTTCTAACTATATATGTCAGAGACTGATGAATTTTGTGATCATTATTGCTGTTATGTTCAGCACATTTGCAGCATCTCAACATCAGGCTTTGATTTTGTTCTCTAGTGGAAAACATGAATGTTCAAAATGATGGGAAACTTTTACTGCACCAACATGTAAACTTTGAGGAAACTAATTGTGTGTCATTATGCCCGCTGCACTGCTCTGTTGCTCCTCTGTGTTTATTTAACTGAAAGCAAACCCAAAAAGCTTTACTCTAATTGTGTGGTTGGTGTATTTTATTTGTATAAAAGCGGCACGATGTGCCTTCAAGCTTTGGATTGTTTTCGCCGATTTCTCTCCACTTTGTGCTCAGGCTTTTTGCATATTTCCGTGCAAAACACCTGGATCACAAAGCTGAAATTATAAGCATTTCTGCTCCTAATGTAGGTCAGGATATGTTGCTTTTGAACATCTGCCAAGCACTTCAGGTTTTTCAACCGGCTTGTTGTGACCAAGATGAAGCATGAAGAGTAAATGGTCTGTGTATCAACAAGTAGGCCACAAGCATGCACACAAGCGTAGATGCACACACATCTTGCACATGCAGAAGTGTAGACCAGCTGTCTGTTTACTGTCACAAAGAAAGGGAAATAATGGAGGTGAATGGGATTGGCAATGCAGTTAGGATGAGTACTGAAAACACAATGGCTTAAGTCTCTTTTCATCTAACCAAGCACGGGGCGATGTGGCAAACCTGGATTTCATAAGTGGCTGATTCTCTGACTCAGACCGTTGGCGTGTGGTAAGGCTGCATGCCTGTTGGGAGGAGACGAAGAGAGAGGAGGAGGAGGAGAAGCTAGAAGTGATTCTGTGGTATGACCAGTAATTAGAGCATAGAGGAACCCGCTGACCTTGACATCCTCCTTCGTGCTCGTGCCATTTCTTTCACTGCAATGGTAGGCCAGGGCATGTGAGTCATATGTTAAACTGTGCTGGCATGCATGCAGGAAGGATGTATCTGTGTTGTATTAATCAGGTGTCTCTGGTTAATGTGCCATAGAAAAAAGAAAAAAGAAAAAAAGAGGCCTGCACAAGATGCAGGATGCAATCGCGCTGCGCACACTTCTGTTCTTTTTGTCTCTTTTCCTGCAACTTTTCAGCCAGTTGCTGTCAGTCATAAACCATCATAAACCAACATTTTTCTGCAATGTTTTCAACCGTAAATGGACAGAAAAAAAAATCATAAAAGTGTTTTATTCTAGTGAGGGTTTTAGGGTGATACAAAGATGTGTGTGTTTGTGTGTTGGGGGTCTGAACTTGACAGTTATAGTTCCTCATTATTCAGGCCTCAACAGTGGTTTCACAGCCCTGTGTGGTCTGCTACTCCAGACAGCAGTTATCAACAGTCTATCTCTTGCTGTATCTCACACCACCCCCACAGCTGCTCAAATACTACCCACTCAAGATACAAATGTCATTTAGTGCACTGAGTTACCTTGGATATTTTGAAATGTAGGAGAAATATGTGGTGATATGTGATTGCCATGTTTCCAAGAAAGGCTTTGTAAACAAAATTAACAGGCCGAAGATGATCACCAAAAAAAACTAGGATTCATGTGCATGTTCTCCAACACACACGGTAAGTTATAGGCCACATAGATCTGTCAGAGCTGTGCTGAGTCACTAACATCCCAACGTGTCTGTTTTTGATTTTGACATCGTCTGTGCATGTGTAATTCACATGCTGGCATGTGCAAAGCAGCACGTCCTGATTTCATATAATATATGTACAATAAGATTTTATTATAACCGTATTATTATACATGACTTGTGTGAACAAACAAGCTACTGACAGCTTCAAATCTGAATACTTGTCAAAGAACTGACACCACAATGTTTTTCCAGTTTGTTTTCCAAGATCTTCACAGAGTTTTCTACCAACTGTCCTCAAGTTGTTTCAAGCACATTACAATTTATCATAGGAGACACTACCTTTTTTAGAAGTTGGCATAGTTTCCTGAGGTTTTTATAAAATGTTTGTGACAAGATACCACAGAAAAACAGTACAATACCTCTTTCTTCCAAACATGAATTTACATCTCATGTCACACACTGACCTGTTTTAGGGCGTAGACTGACCCACTGTACTCCGCCCTTCTCTTTTGCAGTGTCAATGAAATATTAGACAAAGACTTGGACAAGCATTATTAGCTTATTGTATGATGGTGAGGTAGTAGTTTTGAAAGCCATTTAGTAAGTTGTAGTAAAAGATGTGTGAATGCGCAATTTTCATAGTTATCTGAATGGTCGGTTCTGCATTTACAAAAGAATTAAAGAAAGAAACATGATATGGTGCAGGCATAAAATACATTTTAATTCAAGTACAATACTTTATATGCCATGTCCAGTATCAAAAAGAGAAAAAGGAAACTTCCTTTTACACACACACACACACACACACACACACACACACACACACTGTTCTAAAGTGATAAAAAGGTTGTGTCAAAGTCAGTCAGTAAAACCGCCAAAGATTAAAAAGTTCAACTACAACAAACAAATTTTGTTATTTTTATCTTCTCTGCTTCTATTTGCTGTGGAGCCACCAGTTTGTTTATTTAGACACAGTAGGTAGCATTGTGCTGCAGCTCAGACCCATAAAGCTGTCAGCCAAATTGAGCATTTATATTTAGTGCAACGCTGTCCTCTCCACATTTCATCAACTTAGAAATTTAACTGAAACTTGCTTCCACAGAGGACCAATCTAAGATGTTGATGATTAAAATGATGAGCATTCATTCAGAACAGTTGCAGGCTTCAGTGGTTAGTAGTTTGCTAGCACAGCTTAACAGCTGGAACAATCCATTACTTAGTAGAGTTAAATGTGTTCTCTTTTTAATAAAATATCTCTAAAATCTGTTTTGTTTTGGGTGTTTTTTTTTTTTTACACAACACTTTGTGTGTGTTTTCTTCACCACCAGCAAGATCAGTGATCAGTCAGAGCATGTAAAAGACTACAGAGAGCATTTTGTCACCCACACTTGACACAAAACCAAAAAGGCATCTTCTGCTGAAAGCAAACACTCTGCTTTTAAGTACCAAAAAAGAAAAAAACTCCACAGATTTTATACATTAAGATTAATTTAGTTATTACAAGGACTACTTAGCAAGTACTATAAACCTAAAATGTATCCTGTGACACTGAAAGGAGTTCTCTAAAGTCTGAAAATGTGTGTCTGATTACAATATCAGGACCTTTGATCTCTGTTTTAGATCTGGGCTGAACATTTTTAATTGGAAATTTGTGAGTCAGAATGGCGGTGTACCCTTTTAACAGAAATGTTTGCGAGACAGAGAAGTTTGAAGAAAATGTGCACCTGAAACGCATTCTTGATTCAAGGGTACAGCACCTTTGGAGGATTTAACATGAAGCTGGTCCAACGTTTTTTTTTTCTCTCATGAAAATACAAAGATGCATTTTAATAAATCTCAAAGAACTGTGCTGACTGAGTTAAAATCAGCCTCACTGCCTTGTAAACACGGCAACACATGCAGCTAAGAGAGGGGGAAAAAAGGAGGGGTGATGGTGAAAGGGAATGAAAAGCGGGAAGAAGGGTTTGTGGCCGGCAGCTTAATCATAAACATCTTCTTTTACTGCAAAGAAAAAGAAAGAAAAAAGAAAAATACAGACAGATGGGAAAAAAAGACAGATCAGCAAAAAGGAGAAAAAAACTGAATAAAAAACAACTCCTAGCATCAGAGGTGTATTTCATGACTTGTCTCTTTTATCCCCAGGGTGCACACTGAGGACAGCAGCGACTCTGCTCTGATGTCCAGGAGGTCTGGCAGCATTTAAACTCTGTAGTTTTGCATCACGTCTCACGAGAGATGAGAGGATGCAGAGCCTGAACAGGGGTCAAAGGCCGGAATTGTGCTCTCTCTGAGCTTAGATCGAATTACAGACGTCTGGACCCCCTGACACTTCGCAGTGTGATGAAAGGCTCTGCTGACTCATTGGAAACCCCAAGGAGAGGTTATTTATTTGTCAATGTCAGGCTTTCAAAATTAGAACAAAGACAAGACGAAGGAGGAAGAGGACATCAGAGAGTCTCATATTTGTTAATGAGTCATGCAAGCGATTGTGGAAGAATGTTAGTCCCTCTTTTTTTCTTATAGTTGAAAGCAGTGTTATCTACATGTCCATGAACAGAATAAACGGGTTTAATCATTGCTTGGTGACATCAAAGGTATTTTGTGAATGTTAATCTCACTTTCCTGATGCAAACCTCCTTTATTAAGAAAATAAATGACAAGTTTTCAGGCATGTTTAAGGCAGCTATCTTTAATATACCAGATTGCCGAGCTGCTTGATATATGGCCTGTGTTAAGAGCTCACTTTCATCTGTATTCACCGAGCCACACGTAAGAGATAAAGCTCCCATTCTGACAGATTCCCCCATTGTTTTTAGCAGCTGTTTATCATGTACATTGCACCTGACCCCAGTGATCTCTTGATCCCTCTTGTCTTTTGGAGGTGACTCTGTTGACAGACAGATGACCTTTTGTTTTGTTGTAAAGATTTGATAATTGTACCCTGGGCTACTTGATAACCTTCACAGAGGGAAAATGCTGACAGTGAGTATTCTTTGCATTCCTGCAGCAGGAATGTCCAACCCTTTGGACTTTGTTTACTGGAAGTCTTGTCATGTTCATGCGCCACACGCTGGTGACAGATAAATTATTCTTGCTGAGGATTCATTTAATTCCAAAATACAGGAAGCTCCTGGGTAATAATGCATGGCAGTATAATACAAATTGTGTTAACCTGATGATGTATGCATGTTGTCATCTTTTCTCTGGACTTTCAACTGAAACCTGCCAAGACTTTAAAGAAAACACTTATTAACTGTGTTTAATTTACTCCCATTTAAGTCACAACCAATTCAACCCCAATGCTTTCAAGATTTGTATTTAGCCACATCTTGAAGCGGTGAGTCGGGAGTTTGTTGTCTTAATTTTGCCTGGTTTAAAATCATAAATAACAAAGCAAATCATTTTAAAGAATGTATTACAGTACGGCAGATTACTCAGTGGTATTTACCACCTGTATTAAATCATGTGACGGTGCATTTCATCACGGAGATATGGGCCTTGTTCACTCGTGACTGATAGTTTGCCTTATCTTGAGTTTCGTTCACCACTTCTATCATCAGCTATGATATGTGCCAGCTCGCAGAACTTTAACTCTTATTTGTTCATTGTAGGCCTATAAACAGAATTTAGTCTCTTTTTCCTTCCAAGGTAGTCATTTATTAGCTAAGAGCAAGACTTTACTTGCTTCACTGGCGCTAGCAGATCACAGACAGTGATAAAATGAGCTTTCATTGAAATGAAAAGAACTTCAGGGTGTCTCATTTTCAGTTTCAGTATTTACAACATGGGAAAATCCTCTGAGCACACATCTAAAACTACAGAGAAGACAACAGTTTAGAATCAATGCCACAACACAATTTATGTTGATGCCTGATAGCTAACTAGGACTACCACACTCACTGGTGTGTTCCAAACTCAGCTTTTCTACTTTTTAAAAGTGCACCACCCTGCACGACCACAAAACCTTGAAAATGTATGAAGACTCATTCTTGGCTAGCACATTTTCTTTGTATAGATACAAGAAGTATTCAGCCAGTCATATCATGGCTGTTCGTGAGATGCTATTTAGGATTTTCTGTAGGTTGGAAAGTGTGTGATGGAGTGTGTTTGCAGAGTAGATAACAAGATGAACCCATTTTAGTAGTCCATATTTCAACAGAGGAAGCAACAGTTGATTGACAGCATTTAGCATCAGTTTCTGATGTTAAAGCTGCTCTGAAACGGCATATTGCCAGTTATCCTTATGAGGTAAGTGAAACACCCTTACAACAAATAACAAGAACTGCTAAAGGAAGTTGGAGGGAAGAAGGAGGACAGACAACCAACTCCTACACACAATAGTTTCATGTTTCTAGTCCAAACTTAATACCATGGTTTTTGCCTCATTTCTGTCTCTTTATTTTTACTTCCTGAATAAATAATTCAACATTTCAGTCCAGGAACGATGCTCTTTTATTTTAATCTTCATCTCCAGCTACTGAAAATGTTACTTTTTAACCTTCCATTATACACAAAGGGTTTCAAATTCAAAACCATTCGGCAAATTATTTTCTAAATAAAAGACAATACAATGGGATGACATAACCACACATTCATCACTGAGCCACTCAGAAATATAATCCCATCTCTAAATCCACCTGAATTCAACAGCTTATGTTCAGACATGATTTGGTAACACTTTAATGTTTAGCAAGATGAGACAGTGAGACCACAAAGTGACAACCTTTGTGGCTGAGGAAGTTTTTTCTAACACCTGGATTTGAGAATGTGAGGAGAGGAAGCATAAAAGGCTGTTTTTTATTCAGTCTATTTCCTTGTTTATTTTCTCCCCTGAACTCTCCGCTGTTATCTTCTTGGGTCTAATCTAAGATCATTTCTCAAGTTTTATTTGTTTGTTTTTATCTCAGGGTTTAAATCACATCATCATCATAATCTTTTGGCTTGTGTATAACGCTTACAAGTCTAGGTTATGGTACAATCAGTATATGCATGACACATAATTGTTTTGGAGACAGAGCAGCTCCAGGGTGGCAGGCTCAGACTTATAATGATAATTGTCAGCTAAAGGAGGGTAAAGAGGAAAAGGATTTAGGATATTTCAGGGACCGACAGACTGAGGCACTGCCATGCTTATGAAATCCTGAAAGTATCTCTCTTCTCACTTTCTTTCCTGTTTTATCCTGTATTAAGTGACTGTCTCACATGACCTTATTTCTTTTTCTCTCCAATCTAAGTGTTTCCATTAGTGGGGCAAAGTAACTCATCAAGTGCAAGTTCTGTTCTTCATGTTACTGTGGGTCTGTATTTCCATAGTCACAGATATTATCAGGAAAGACTTCTATAAATAATCATAAGCATCATGTTAGTCCAACGTTAAGGAATCCTGAACCCCACCTCCCCAAAAAGTCACTGTTCTTTGAGGCATTTACTTCACTAATAAAATAAAACGCAGTCTTCCTCAATCAGGTTCCAACTTTCGTATATAGCTAGTGACTGATCCAACATGGAGGATGGGGTTTGATTTTTTAACTTCCATCATAAATTTTACATTGGTTTGAGATGTGAAATGTCACAGAATCAATATAAATAGTAATCAAGAAAGAAACCTTTATTGCCACCACTGATTTTCACTTCCATCCAATCATCCACAGTCCATCACCACTTCTCTTTATCCCACTGTGACTTTGTTTTCCTTCAATTTAGGTGTTTTTGATGGTTTACTTTTGGTTTTTCTGATAATTAACTCATTGACTGCCAGCCATTTTCAGAGCGGAGAGCTCCATACTCTCCAGTAGACCCACCAAATATTGACTT
>JAOXYM010000025.1:11813962-11842929 GCA_028567055.1 Leptatherina wallacei | reverse complement strand
GTAAACGCAGAGGGGGGCACACCTGGGACGCCAGGTGTCGCCGTTGAGCCCTCCTGAGGTGTCGTGGGCCTATCAACGAAACACCGGTGAAGGGGGGTGCCCACCTGAAGACCCCAGTGAAGCGTTTACCCCCCAACTCAATACCAAGTGCTGATCTATCTAAGGGATTGTACTATGTAGTCCTATGAGCTCAACTATATATATATATATATATAAATAATTTATTTTTTATTACAACAATATTGTTACATTAAAACTTAACCATTTTGATACATTGCATACACCTGTAAAGTACAATAAAAAAGTAATTGTAGGTCACAATTCCATGTATGAATGATTGGCAGGTAAGGTTGGTTTTTGCCTGACTTTTTAAAAATGCAAAGGGACATGCACAATCAGAGAAAAAACAAAGTCAATGTGGCACATGAACTGGCACAGAGCAAAAGGAAAACTGGGAGCTTAAATACTGAGGGAACTAATTACAAACGAGAAGCAGGTGAGGCAATCAGCAAAAGAAACCAGGTGAGCTGACAAACAGGAAGTAAAAGCAAATGCAAGACACAAGGGGAAATATCTACAACATAAAACAGGAAGACAGAACTCAATGACAACACTAAAAATTCAATGAAACCCGTAAACTATGACAGACTGATAGGCGCCGCTAGAATAACCAACAGTTTTGTCTTCAAGACATTTAATTGATGGTAGCAGCCTTTCATGTATGAAAGCAAAACAGTCTGACCGCTCTCCACTGTAGTTTTCCACTATGACCATTGTGTGTGTGCGTGTGTGTGTTTTTAACTTCTCCCTCAATTTTGTTTGTCAATTTTGTTTCAGCTTTTGGAAATGATATTTTTGAGGTAATATAAATAAACTAATTGATCATTTGTGCCATTAAAACTGTTTTTGGGCTGATGATATTGGCAGGAATGTTCTCTACCGCAGCAAACTTGAAGAAGCCTCAGACTGAACACTGATATTTAATCACTATGCTGTGTAAAGGGTGTGCAGTGTTTTCCATTATGATGACCCATTTGAGCAGCACTCTACTTTCCACAATCAAATCTAGTGGGTCCAGAGCAGTCACCAGGACAGAGGCAACCTTCTTCACTTTGTCCCTGGCTCTGATGCTACTGATCCCACCAGCCTTATAGAATATTACATCTTTATGTAAACGTGGAATAACCTTAGCGTCTCCAAGAAGTAGATCTTTCCTATAGAGAGCCTCAGTGTTGCATTTCCAGTCTGGTCTGTTGTCCAGATGAACACTGAGGTATCTGTAGTCTTCCACCCATTCCGTCTCTTCCTGGTTCATAGAATAAAGACTTTTCTTTCAGTTATGATGCTGACCTGCTCTACAACTAAACTTAACAGGTTACCAAACTGCACTGCAGACCACTGCTCTATCTGGAGTAACGAGACAAACCTGTACCTGTACAGCCACAGCCAGTGCAATCCTGGCTGTGTCATGGAAATTCTAAAAAGGAGACAATCCAGTCTTCTTTAAATGTAATTTCATCATTATTTCACTTTGAGGGTTCATTTGTATGCCTAAAAAAGTAAGAAAGAAAGGGGGGGGGGGGAACAGTAACCCGCTTACCTGGCAGCTGTTGGGGAGCAAATAGTGGATCTGAACTTGTATTCCTCAGGTAAACAGGTGACTTTGACAATCAGAGGTAACTGTTTGTGCTGGAGGTAGACAAGTCCAGCAGAAAAGTGAACAAACAGCACTGACCCTCTCCACAATTTGCAGCTATGATGCTGCTTAGAAAGGTTTGATTTTGTATGGTGACAGCAAGGTAAAGGATAATATAATTATCAGTTTTTGGAAAACATGATAGTGTTTTTTTATCTGCTGCAATCGGTTCTGATCTTCCCTCCGTTATAGTGACTTCAGCGTGAGTTTCAGTGCTGAAAAACGGCACAAAAATAAATATTGATGTTGTCTGATAGCCACTAAGTATTTCCTTTTGTTAAAAGCACACGGTGAGACTTGGCCAATGAACTAAGATGAAAATTAGACATCAAACACCTTTCAAACAAATAAGATTCTTCAAGAAATGTTATAGTTTCATCATATGGGTGCTTTCACTTGCTAGAACTTTCTTTAAAATTTTGTTTCCTCAAAGAATATCAGAATCATTTATCTGGAAAAGTCCCAGTGCCCAGCCCTAAAAGAAAAAAGAAAAAGTCAAACCTGTTTCATGACTCGGCACACACAAATAGTTACGTCATCTCAGTGTGACTGACTGTTAATGTGTGCATATATTACTCAGTGTAACCCAACCTTATTCTGACATTATTTACACTCGTAAGTAGTTTGAAGTTTGCTGTTGCTGGAGGGAAATGTGACCAAAGTTCATCCATCTCTTTTTAGTGGCAGTATGCAGCCGCCTCAGGCTTTGAGGTTATCTGTAGCATTTACAAGTACACTGTACAAACTATAGCGTGCAACTTGTTTGCCTACTTGGGCTGTCAGTGTGGACTCAGCCATAACTGGCAGATAAATTTTGTATGCGCAAATGCTCTCCCAAGACATGCCCTGCAAATTAGGTTTATGTTACAAAGTGGGAAAGGCCGGTAAGACGACAAGAAATAATCAAACAAAAATTTCTTTTTATGAAAAAATTACTTAGAGGAAGATGAGCAGGTCATACCTGGCTACAGCTGCTGGTTTCCAAAACATGTGACTCTCCCCGAGGAGTGCCACAGGGCATGATTAATCAGCTGACTATTTTAGTTCCCTTTTTGTCTTCATGACTCTCATCTGCCAAAATTTTCCTTTCATTTCCTTTGTTGCCACTCCTTTTGCAGTAAAACTTGCAAGTCATGTGTGTTTGTAGGTGTGTCCAAACACTATTTTGATACAGGTTGATATAATGCCATTGACCTTATTCAGAAACAAATAACCAATCTAATATTTTATGAATCACATTGTGTGGAAAAGCAAAATGATCAGCTCTTTAAATTGCTGTGCTGACATCCATCCTTTAATTAAAGGGGACAGAAATGGAAACTTAGATATCTCATCCTTTAACACCAATACTGCTTTCTGTTGTCAAGGCAAAATCATTACCACAACATTAGTGCTGACATCGATTAGCCTGAAATCAAGCCTTGTGAACTAAATATTAAACCTTCAGCACATATGATATCTTCAAAATTGTGGTTCCTTTTATAGTAAAGAAACATGCAGACTTTGTGCCTTGACAGGCTGGAGTTTGTGGCTCAGAAAAAGTTCAACTGAAACCTGTGGTTACACTGGTGCTTATTAGTATGCAGTTCACTCTAGTAGGGTCAAACAATCCTACTTCATGAAGTAATTTCAAGGGCGTGGGTAAACATGCCAGCTTTTTCCTCCATATTTTGTCACTGTGGCTTGTGAAGAAATGTTTATATGGATAAATATAGGAAAATGAGGCACAGAGAGTGATTGAGTCATGGTTTAAAGAGGAAACTGTGAAATGACATGCTATTTTACTTTCAATATATGTATATGTTTATCGATACATACAGCCTTTAAACAGCAACTTCATTCTGTTAGAGGTTATTGGTGCTCCAATCATCCTCCATTTAAAATGCATTCATAACACAGCAGTGACTCAGGAGCAGCGCAGCCACTGATGGTAAATGTAAACCACTAAACAGATAGTTGGGAGTCAGATGAGGAATGGTCTGTCAGCTAAATGTTAATCAATTTTCATCAACATAATATACTTTAGTTCTCATGTTGACTTGACAAATAATCCTGGACTTCATAACCACTACACGCGCACACACACACGTATACTTTCCCATTAAGCAAGAGGGGAAGGGGAACAGCGTGCGACCTAAGGAGTGCTCCCTATACTTAGTGAACTTCTGGCGTTTTAATGGGCCTGACGTAGTTCCATCCTGCGGTCTGAGGTCTCTCCACCAGCCTCTATTTCCCCTCAGAAACTGAGAGCTGGAAAAAAGCACAGAGCATTTAAACAGACTAAAAATGTATCTGATGGCAAGCACCACTGGCTGAAAATAGCCCTTGAAGGGTATTATTATCATTAATGAGGGATAAATTTGTCGGCTGACTTACCCCTGAGTCAGGAACAAGTAAAATTATTTTGGAGTTTGCTCTTATTTTAGAAGTTTTGGCAAAACTGAGCTACCTCAAGAAATGGATGGTCCCCTGCTGATTTATCCTCATAAAGTAAGCATCTCCTGCAGAACAGGACAGATCATGCAGAGTAAAGATCAGCCATAACTCTTTAGAGCCTCAGTGCTCATGCTTTATTAACCATGTTGGCTATTCTTGCATTTTGTTACCTATAAATGTCAGCTCACCTGTATTTCCAATTGTATTTCCCTAGCTGCTAGCGAACTATTGCAAACTATTGCCGACTTATCGCCAAGGTTACATCCACATTGAGAAATATCTGATTTTGTTTTTAAAAAGGGTTCAGCAAAGAGAATCTTTTCAAGAAATGTGTGCATTCACTCAAAAACAGTGTAGTATACGCCACTAAGTGGTGCTGTAATGCTGCCACGGGAATAAACTTGTACAATGTAAACAAACATATAAAGAAGATAGCAGAGAATTTAGCTAAAAAGTACATGTTTGTGTAGATTTTGGATTTTATTTTTTACAGATTTTGCTCTATAAGCCATCATGCTCAGTAGCTTCTGCAGCACAAACGTAACACTGTGATGAGCATTGTTGTAGCTGTTGGCAGGGTTTGCCCATGCGGGTTAAGGGAGAGGAGGAGCTATGGCATCATTGGTTCAGGAAAGATGAATATAGGATGTAGCTATACACAGAAACAAAACAGTGGAATTTTTAGATTCATTCAGTTTGGGACCCAATTTTAAAAATTGTCCATTTGGACAAAACATCCGAACAATACTTGTCTCCATATGGAGATGGGCTAAGACTCAGCTTAGGCAAAAAAAAAAGAATAAGCAGCTTGCCTTCGGTAGCTGGGAACATGTCCTTTGTCAAGCAAGAAGTTGCTAGCAGCTTAGTCCCTGGTTAACTTTACGTCAAGGGTTGTGCTAGCTTCTTATTTCATGGCTTGCAGAGATGGGAGCAAGGCTAGATCATCAATCCCAATTCACTGAATGAGGAAAAAAGTGTGTTAGGGCCAATAGAGAAGTGGGACTTTAATTAGCTGATCAACTACAATTATCCCTACCATTTCAAAAGCAATTCACTCAGTTTTTTTCTATACACTTTTCCTTGATGTTGTTGAACAATGAATAAAGTCGAGGGAAGAAAAATGGTAAATGGACTGTACTTGTATAATGCTTTTCTAGTCACATGACCAGTCAAAGCATTTTGACACTACATGTCACATTCACACACACTCATACAGCACTTCTATCTTTTAAGTGCTTTTACCTAGAACACACATTCATACCCCGATAGTCACATTAGGAGGCAACGTGGGGTTCAGTGTCTTACCCAAGGACACTTCGACATGTAGTCGGGGGAAGCCTGGAATCAATCTACCGACTTTCAGATTGGCAGACGACTGGTCTAACTTCTGCGCTACAGCCTATAGTTATTTTACCCATGAAAAGACCGTCATGCTGCAGCAAGAATCCAACCACTCAAACTAAGCTATGATAGAAATCTGCAGTAGTAAAGATATACCTCTTAGTGGGGTATTTTTCTTAATGCAGTCTTGTTGTGTTGTTTCAGAAATGTAATGTTTAATCGATCTACTCCTCACGCTAACAATTGTGCCTGCCAATGATTAACCGTATAGAAATAACTGAGCATAATTTTGAACGCTGCTGCTGCACGGAACTGTGCGGGAAGGCATTATCTCCTTTCCTGTCATGAAGGATAACTCTCTGTTTCTTATGATAAAGCAGAGGATAAAGAAAGCACTGAAGTTATTTTCTTAGCATTTAGAGAATTTGGCCAGCTCTTCTCATGGCTGCCATGCAGATACTACCAAATCATTGTACTTAAGATCTACAAAGACTATTTGGCCAGAGCCCAAAGAAATTAAACCAATGGATGATACCCAAGTTTGATATCCCTCCCCCAACATGTGCCTAACTAATGTAATATAGGCCACCCCTAAAGCATTGCTCATGGGACTTTTTAGGATATTTTTGGTCAATAAAGTCTAAGGCCTAAAATATACGAAGCGGGTGATGTCTTGTGGTGAAAGGTTGCTGAATTACAGCAACGCAACAGAGATAGCAGCAGGATGAACAATTGAAGGGGTTTTAAATATGTGTTGTGTGCTCAGGAATTAGGAGATTGGAGTTGCGAAAGGGTCCTTTCGCCTTTCTGAAGGTGGACTGCTGAATCTGGACCAGATGAGCTTGTTCGCCGGAGCTGAATATGTAAACTCTTTGCTCCATTGGCTGCAATGATCCTAAAGATGTAAATAAGATGCCTTGAAGTCCTGAACAGTCAGTTTGAATACAAACATCTTTTTGGATGAGCGAGGAAATAGAAAGTCAGCTACATGCCAGTAATTTTGTCAGAAAGTTTCCGTCAGACTATATTCATATTCTCATCATGGCACGTTTGAATATTCCATATATTAAAGTACATGAATATTTACAGGTTTTTTTCTGTATAGAATCTGAATTGGAGGACTCTGTTAAGTTTTCAGTGTTGGATTTTCACATTTTCATTGTCCATCCCTTCAACCCTTCTGCACTTTGACTTAGATTAACTTAAATTTTTTAAAATTAGTTTATAAGGCGACATCTTTTTTTCCACACTGAGAAACAATGACAACTTATTGTCCATGAAAGCATTTTCTAGTTTGAGGTATTGCTAGGTGCTTATACCACATCAACACTTGATCAAATTTGAGTGTTAAGGGTTGTTGTTACATATTTGCATGTGTACTCAATATGAGGTTGAATAAAAGGACACGATGATGTTGTGGCATCTGGGTTGACTAAACAACCACCTGTAGACATCTGCGGCTACCAGCAACAACACCCAGAGTTTCCATGGTACCCTTTACATATGGTCAGCAAACAAGAAGAAGAGGAAAAAAAATGTCTTCCTTTTTTCTGTTTCTTAATATAGAAACTTTCCACCAAAGCAATACCTCAAGAATGCCTCACACAATATCAGTGGCTTAACAAATCCCAATATACAATAAACACTCATTCCTAGGGAGAATCTAGAGTGACCAATTAACCTATCAGGCATGTCTCGAACCAGCGACTTTCTTGCTGTGAGGCTACGGTGCTAACCACCACACCACCGAGCAGCCCTTTAAGATATCAGATAAATGCAAATGTACATCTGATTTTTAAATGGCATTTTTTATAATCTGTTTACAACTGCAAACAAATACTTCAATGTTTTTGCCAAAATGAGAAAGATGACTTCAATCTTTTTTCTCTGATACCTCATGTTAGAATACACTACAATCATTCTACACAGGATATCTTTGTTCTGTCTGTTCCTTGTTTGGGGCCGCTGGGTTCACGATGACATTTTAACCCTTTATAAACCAGACTCAGAGAGATAAAGGAGGTGTGATGAGAGAGTGAAAAGAAAGAAAGAGATAAAAAATGATGAGGTATGGCACTTGTGATGGTAGGTAGGGAATAGCAGAGTACGGTGCAGTTTATGTTTGGGGGGGTATATGTGTGTGTTTGGGGGAGTTACAGTGGTTGGAGGCAGGCAGGGGTGAGGTACTGAGCAAGAGAGGGGGAGGCAGACAGAGTAAAGTGCAGAGGATAGAGGGAGGACAGATTGGAAGAGTGTGAGGGAGTAATCTTATCATGGTTTATGTATTGCAGTGGCCTGCTCTCATGCACATGGGGGAGGTGGAGTACTTTATCGTAGTCCAGGAATAGTCACGCTGACGCATTTACAGTGCGTTACATAGAAGAAGAGATGCTCCCTTAATGTGTTAAGCTATAATGGTTGCTATTTATTTGTGTGTGCTTTGCTTTACATTTTTTGGAATTGGGAGTACGCAGGCTGCAACATAGTGGCTATGAGTTGGCAGTTGAAGAACTTCGACCATAAATTGACCTTCCTAAGCAATCAAATCAGTAGAAAAACACAAATCAAGACATAGAAATGTTATCTTCTTACTCAGCCACTGTTGTAAAGTGTTGAATGCATTAGCTAGCTTTAAGTTAATGTGAGATTTAACACATTGATCTGTGTGCACATAAACTGTAGGATCAATGCAGATCCATTACTTTTTGTTCTTGCTGCTGAGGCACATTGACTTTTTCTAATTTAGTACTCTGAATCACTAGAGGGGCTGGGTCTACACCACAGAAATAGCAAAGGAAGAGGTAGTACACCACATGAATGTCATTAAAACACAACAGCTTTTCCACATGTTTTCCAGTTGTTATCATGATAATCTCCCTCTGCAGTTTCTACGCTATGAGGGGAACCTCTTGTACCGCTGTAGCTCCAGACTCCAGTGAGAGCTAAGGTCAAGTGCACGTACTATCTCGTTTTTTCAGACACAATCAACAGCTCATGAATACAAGTCAGAAATGTAATGATGATCACTGTTTTCATTCTGCATCTACTTCATCCTATACCCGAAGGCAATAAGTCTGATTTACTGCTAGCGATGCAAACCAAGGTATCACTCAGGAGACCAAAATGTTCATGTAATAAGGAAAGATGGGGTGCAACATCAAGCTTTGTGAGCTTCAACAAGAATATTGAACCTCTTGGAAGCCTCACCAGGCACCGACATTAAAATAGACAATAATTTGCTGAATACTGAAACTCGTGCAGCACCCAAAGCAGAGCACATTAACAGATATATTTTCTCCTTTTAAGTTCTCCTAGATTATTTGAATTCCAATAATTGATGGTTACATTTAAAAAAGGAAATGAATTTAAATTTATATTTCAATATTCATTCATATTTTGAGGAAATTAAAGCAGTGCTGTAGTTTTAACTGTGTTAAATATGAGGAACTAGTTATAATTATCTACAATAAAATGGAATCATTCTACATTTAAATGAGGCCTAAAATGGAAATCATAAACATTTGCAAAATACATGAGAACAATAATGTTGTCTTTGTTCCTTAGTCCTTAAACAGGTCTAATGCTGGTATCAGGGTGGAACTATCATTGCAGATCAGTCTAAGATCAATAAAAACATATTACAAAATTAAACAATAAAACTATATCATACGCAGTTTTATTGAGAGCAGTCCTAGAGATTTATTGCCTGTAATACAAAGTTAATCACCACCTGTGTTGTTTGATTTATAGGTGTTTCTGTCAGCATTTTTAACTTTGGTATGCAGGTCAAACCACATATAGTCCAACCACACAATAAGCTTACACCTAGCCCGCACTGTGTCAAGGATTGTAATGACATACCTTTACACATACTTTATATACACAAATCAAAAAAATAAAGGGAACACATAATCATTACCATGTATCTCAAAGTCAGTCACACTTCTGGGATATCAATCTGTCCAGTTAGGAATTAAACCTGATTGTGAATCAAGGTATCACATGTGCTGTTGTACAAATGGAACAGAAAACAGGTGGAAATGAAAGGCAATTAGCAAGACAACCCCTATAAAAGGAGTGGTTCTGCAGGTGGAGGCCACAGACCATGGCTGATTTTGCCAGTGCCTTTACCACTAGAGGTGACATGAGGCGGTGTCTGCAACCCACAGAAGTTGCTCAGGTAGTGCAGCTCATCCAGTATGGCACATCAATGCACGCTGCGGCAAAAAGGTTTGCTGTGTCTCCCAGCACAGCGTCAAGAGCATGGAGGAGAAACCAGGAGACAGGCAAGTATACCAGGAGATGTGAAGAGGGCCATAGGAGGATAACAACCCAGCAACAGGACCACTCTCTTCTCCTTTGTGCACGGAGAAACAGGAGCCCAGAGTCTTACAAAAATGACCTCCAGCAGGCCACTAATGTGTATGTTTCTACTCAAATTGTCAGAAAACAGACTCCGTGAGGGAGATATGAGGACCCGACGTCTACAAGCGGGGTCTGTGCTCGCAGTGCTCACAGCCCAACACTGCAAACCAAATGGCATTTGCAAGAGAACACCAGGATTGACAGATTGGCTATTGATGCCCTGTGATCTTCACGGATGAGAGCAGGTTCACATTGAGCACATATGACAGACGTGAGAGAGTCTGGAGACGGTGTGGAGAATATTCTGCTGCTGCAACAACATGTGAACAAGACTATCTTTTGATTGTCCTGTGTTAAGTAATAGTCTTTATTGTCTTTGTATCATGTTAACCATTTGGTGTATTTTATGCTTTGTTGAATTATGTGTAAAATATATTGTAATGTTCTTGTTCTGTGTTTTCTTGGTCCCCCTTGCAAATGAAATGTTACATCTCAAGGAGTTTTCCATTAATAAATTGAAATCCTCCAGCATTACCGGTTTGGCAGTGGGTCAGTGATGGTCTGGGGAGGCATATCCTTGGAGGGCCGCATAGACCTCCATGTGCTAGCCAAAGATACCCTGACTGCCATTAGGTACCGGGATGAGATCCTCAGATCTATTGTTAGATTATATGCTGCTGCAGTGGGACCTGGGTTCCTTCTAATGCATGACAATGTTCAGCTTCATGTGGCTGGAGTGTCTCAGCAGTTCCTGCTTGATGAAGGCATGATGATGCTATGGACTGGCGAGCCCGTTCACCAGACCTGAACCCAATCCAGTGCCTCTGAAACATCATGTCTCATTCCATCCACCGTTGCAACATCCCACCATAGACTGTGCAGAGGTTGACTGATCCAGGTGCCCTGATGCAGGACTGGGAGGAGATCTCTCAGGAGAACATCCGTTTTCTCATCAGGAGGATGCCCAGACATTGTAGGAAGTGCATACACGCATGTGGAGGTCTCACACACTGTGATCTGATCTTTCAACTTTTATTTTACTATGTTTCTGAATCCAGACCTCCATGGGTTAATGGTTTTGATTCCCATTGATCATTCTTATGTTATTTTGTTCTCAACACACAACAGTGTTCCCCTTATCATTTGGAGCAGTGTTAGCACACCCGCTTGCGGACAGCTGTACCTCACAAACTTCTGACTCCTCTTGCAACTCCTCTTACTAATTCTTTTATTTACTTTTAATTCTATCATTTCATTCATCAGGGTTTTTTTGTTTGTTTGTCTTTCTTATTACGTCTCTCTTCTATTTGCCATACCAACACCAAGCCCCTTGTAGGAACAAAAGAAAAAACACCAGAACAGATTCCAGTAGACGTTAACCCTCACATCGATTCAACAGTGGTTCCTGTGAGGTGTGTCATAGCCTGAGGATATGCCAGGTGTGTCCAGCCACACAATAGAATAGAATGAGATAGAATTGTGAGTTATCAGTACTTTGCAAACACATTATTCTTAAAATAAAAATGCTATTCTGTAGCCCTTTTCCAAATGAAAACCCTCTCTGTTCAAAGTAGTTGGATAGTGGGAGTTTACATGACACACCAAAAGCTCTGATGACAAGAAACCTAAATCTTTAACAAGATTATTTTTAAACTTTGTCAAATGCAGAATAAACAGAACTAACCAGTGCAGATGACTCACTATGATCTCATCTCGACAAGTCAGCAGCCCTCCGTGGAAAAATATCATCTGTTTAGCAAAAGCTGGCTAATACTAATGTGATACAAAGCAGTAAATCTACTTGAAAAACAACTCAACTGACAGTTTAAGAAAAACTTCTTCAGAAAATATGGAAACCCTAACCCTAACCAACAAGACTATTGGATTGTGCAAAAGTAAAAAGGCAATGCAGCCAAGATACTTGCTAGTGGAGCTTACCTCTAAGTGAAAAAGGACCTAACAGAGTAATGGAAAACTTCCTGCTTGCTTTTGAAGTATAATATATGAGCAATATTAGGCTCAGATGATGCAAATATGCTTATTCTGACAATAAAGTAAAAAATAATCAATTACATTATCAGATGGGTTCAGACTGGCAGTCTAATTACATATTTTCATCGGCATCAGGTATACAACAGGCTGCCACTTCAGGCTTTAAACAGCTTGTTTTTCACATGTAGCTACGCTGAAGACTGTGACTGGATTTGGGATCCACTTAATCAGAAATCCTCATCAGAAACTCTCACAATGGAGGTAAGAAAACAATGAGCAAAGCTTCATATGAGCGTTGAGTAAACAGTTGTCTCACAACAAACTACGAGTCACAGCTTACTACCCACTCTGTTAAGGTGTCAGAGCAACAGGAGGTTATGTCTCTCTTAGTTGAACAGTACCTAGTCTCTTTAGTACCACCAATGATAAGATATAAATATACATATAAATAGAGATATGTTTTTCAAATGCAGAAAACCCCAGCATTTCCAGTAGATGTACATTATCCACATTACATATGCTATGCTGGAAAAGTACGTCTGACTCTTTGGAAAAGTCCCCTGCCGTTGAGCAAAAAGAGAAACAAGGCATCATCTCTGCACCTGTGTTTGCACCATTCAGTTTAGGAGGGAAACAACTTGACTACTGTTGAGTTGCTGGTTAGACTGGTTTGGATGACAGTGCTAGTTGCAGTCAGTTGGTGTAGTGTATTTGCAGAAAAATCAGAAAAAAAGTTATCTTTGTTATGTTTTCTTTTAGCTGTAGAATAGTTTGTGATTTAATCAAATGTTTAAAGAGATCAGTTACATTGACACTAATTGACTGATACCCTAACCCCTGAAAAAATTAGTAAAACTGAGAGCAAAGGTGTATGTTTTGAAAACACTTTTCAAAATTCTCAATTTATGTCATAAACATAACACCACAATAGCATTAACGATTATATTTGCTAGATTCAAAGAGAATATTTGGGGATGTTTTGGGTAAGTACTTGAAACAATGTCTTTTATAATTTGTAATTTATAGTTTGCAATAATAAACTTGATTTTGTTTCACCTTAATTTCTTTTCTATCACCAGCTGCAACACAAACAAAAGGATAACAAAACAATTTTTCTGAGCTCCAGATATTCATGACAGATTGCCCTTTTCAAAGCTGATTGGTACTGTGTGTTTTTGGAGAACTTGAGCACAGCCACACCCTTGTCCTTGTAGTAAAATCACACACCATTATACTGCAAGCCAAACAAAACACAGCTTCAGTGTCAAGATGACAACGTGACCTACATTATCTGCTTTGACATCTTGCTGTACTTTTACCCGATGCTGACTCCTGTTCCTATTTACACCCACTTTAGTTAATATAACCTTCAATATAAAAAGATTGTGTAAAAAGAAAAACTATTTAATTAATGCCACCTTCATGATTTTTCAGTGCTGACGTGATCCAGCAGAACATTTTCTGTGTCCAGCAAAATTGTATGCTAATAGATTTCACAACCAGGAAATCCCCAACAACAGCTGAATGTTGTTCTAGTTGATAAGTCATCAAGCTGATTATTAGCTTGTGACTGATATGGTCATGCACCCAGAGGTCGAGAATATATCTACTTTTTTACCTTGTGCTCCCATGTGCAGCTGGAGTGTGAAGTTGTGTGACGAAATAATCAATCTGACATCAGCATTTTGGATTCTTTTGGTCTTACTTCATTCAATAATAGAGAAAAAAAATTACATAATATTTTACTTAAACATCATGACTTTACTTGAAATGGGACAAAATAACAATAATAATCATTTCTACACAGTGAGGCTAATTTTGAATATTTTCTAATCATTTAACCATCAAACATTGTCATCAAGGCAAATTACTACTACATGTATGCCTAAAGATGATCAAACCACATGGATTCAACATGAACTAGTTAAGGAAGCACAAACTTTAGAGTGCAGTCTTCAAGCATATCTGTTCCAAAGATATGCTGATGAATGACATTATGATATCACACCGAGGTGACCTTTGACCTCTTAGATACAAAATGTCATTGTGTCATCGTTTTCTTCAATCAAACATTTGCATGAAAGCTTAAACACCCGGCTCTGAATCTTTGATGAAATCTAACCAGTTCATCTTTGAAGCCGAATGGATCTTTGTTTAAAAAACATGTTCAGGAAAGACCTTCAATGTGTTCCTGACAACAGTAAGAACAGATGGGCAGACAAGCAGAAAGACAGCCTAAAAAGGTGATGAACCTGACCATACCTGTCACTGATGCAGAGGGATAACATCTTAAGCTGCTTTGAGACTTTTTCCCCCATGAATATTTTTCACAGCACGCCTCAGTGGGTACTAAAGTGGCAAATGAGGTGGGAAAGCAGGTTGCTTCCAGCTTTGAGGTCCTCACTTAATTTTTCAGATTAATTTCCACTTTAGTATACATCTGGTTCTTATCTTTCACCTGTTGTTTAGCTCTCATCTTAGATGTTCTCCTTTTGTGCTAATCCTGTTAACTTCAATTACTTTAAATTACTTTTACAACACATCTTTTGGAGACCTGAAAAAAAAGCTCTCTGATTCAGAGAGCTGTCAAAGACAGAAACTCAAGCAGCCTGAGGCAGAAAAGAGAAGCAAAGAGTGAGAAAGTTCCCTGGTCCAGCCTCAAAGTTGGAATTTTTCCAAACCTCAGAAAAAAAGAAAAAAAAAAGTTATCCCTATACAGCCCCTCCTCTACATGAGGCTCCACATGGTCTCTTTAAGCAGGCTCTAATTAGATTAGTGGACTTTATTAGCTGACTCTGTCACCCCCCCTCCATCCCACCACACCACTGACCCCCCCCCCGGCCCTCCTTCTCCCCAACCCCCCACTCGAAAAGAGGAAAGGTAGAGAACTAAGCGAGGGAAAGAGAACAACGATGTTGTCACTCTTTGATCTGTCTCGCCTGTGAAATATGCTCCTTGTCCCCACCATATGCCCTTCATCATCACCCAATATCCCTTCACTTACACGCACAGATTTGCCCTCAAGGTTGAGTGCGGCGAGACCTTAAGCACGCGAACCAGAGCCTGTCTTTCATTTTGCTTTTCCAAAAGCAAACGAGAGGCATAGGGGCCAAGAGAGACAGGGAGAGAAATTACGAGTCGTGCTCCCTACATTCCTTTCAATTTAATGGCCGCTTTAGTATGTCCTGTTTTGACAAGGAATGAATTTGGGCCCCAATGCTCTCCATGATTTCCTACCAGGGGAGGACTTAAGGCTCCGTGGTTGAGCATATAAGAGGTTTACTTCCAAAAATTTAAGGGTGTCATTTTTGAGGTTGAAACAGACCTAAAACTTATCAGTCAACATTAGTTTTACTGAAACATGAGTTTCCAAACTATGAAATTATCATTTTGTCTTATCGTCTTCCACATCTGGTAAAACTAAGTCTTTTAACGTCAAGTTTAGTTTGAGGTTGTTTGAATCCTAAAAGGTGGGAATACAGCGTATCCATGTTTATTCACTGTTTGTTCCTGCACAATAGGTTCCATCTGGTGTTTTTCATTTTTCCTTGTTTGACCCTGAACAAATGTTATTGCCAGCTCAGGATAAAGCCCTGTTTGTGTTCTCATTCCCATTTTACTCATCTTGAGTGCCTACAGTGATTTTGTATTATAAAAAAGTAATGAAGAATCTGCACATGGTACATTACTTACCGGTACATATCAAGTCACTTATGGATTAAGTTGGTAAAATCATCATACATTTTCTTGGATTAGTGGCAATAACAATGGATTAAATTACTTTTATAATGTGAAAAAGTTGCATGCTGTGGTGAATGAACACAAGGGAACCGCTCCCTGCTGTTCCTCGGCTGCTCCATTGCATCTCAACAAGTGTCTGGTTCACTCTTACAACTCTAATCGCATCATCCGTTTCAAACAAATTTACAATCATTTTATCATCATGAACAAATGTATTGCTGAAAAATGTCCCTTTCCTTCACAGTGTCGGTGTGAAAGTGTGTGTTTATCCAGATTCATTTCCCTCAGATTTATCTCATTTTCTATGATTTCGCTGAAGTTCTCATTACATGGATAAACAATGTCTGTTTGAGTGCAAAGCTGCTTAGCGAAACACCACCCAGATAAGATTTCTTCCTATCTTTCATTCCATCTACCTTCTTTACAGACCACTGACTGCACTTATGTTGGGAGGAAGACAAACAGTTTGACCATTGACCTCATGCAATGACTTGGAGTTGAATGACTTTGAAGTTGACCAGCAATCCAGCCAACGGTGGAGAGGTTCCTTAACAAGAATGGACACAGAAAACTACAGTGATAAAAATCACTCCCTCCTTTTATAGATTGACTCAGATGAGAGAGTAACCTCCTTCGGGCATATAACATCAAGAAAATGAGAAACGTTCCAATTGACCGGGCATCTGAAAATTATAGGCATTTAGAAGCTTATGGCTTACATCTCAAAATATGAGTGGATTTATTTCTTATAAAAAAACTAAATGAAAGGCAACATTTCTTTAAATATACTGTTTAACACTAGCGTAATCTGTAAACAACTTTAATCATTTGTATTTGCTATTGTATTCCTTTTCTGGGGAGTATGTTGCGAAATGGAAGCGTCATTAAATCTTAATTCTCCTCATCATTGACCTAGCCAGTCTGTGAGGTGACTGTTAATTAATTATTCAACAAAGCACTATTCTTCTGTTGGTCAGATAGATCATACACTGTATATAATACCTAAAGCATGAGATGCCCTTTGATAGAGCAAGACCTTATTTTTAGGGCCATGTTCTTATTTAATAAAAAGTTAATAAACAATATGATTTAGGGATTGGCTACATTTTGATCAACAGGTAACCCACCATGGTTAGAGGTAGTTTGTCATTATGTCAGATCCATGCTGACATGTGTGGTTTTAATAAAAACTAAATTCTTAATATTCAAATGTTAAACCAGATCTGGATGGACCTCAGGTTAACAAATCACTGGAGGAGGAGGCACTATAAAAATGAACTGTTCACAATCCTAAACCTATCTTCTTAAATCCTTTTAAAGTTCTTATTTTTGGTATGTTCGCTCTTGTCACTATCTGTACATTCAGCAGACAAAAAGCAACATTAACTTTGGAGTCATGATTCTGACCACCTTACAAATTTCAGTCCAATATAAAGAGTTTCAAGTGAAATATGTGATGTTTCTTAGCTCTGATTGGGTCTTGACTATTGACTAATGCCTGCTACATAGTACAGCTTTTGAAATCTCACTGGTGAGACAGAAAAACTTGGACAAACCAACCATTAAATTTGAATGAGTATGCATGTCCAAACCTCTGACAGGTACTTTATATTTATTTTTAAAGAAAACTACAAGATCTGGAAACTATAGTTATTTGTTGCACTGCTTTTCTCGTATTAAATGTGAGGAGCGATGGAGAAGCTAAGTAAAGCTCTGTGTGTTTGCTCTGGTGAAGATGATAATGGTGCCCTTCTGGTTTTATCCGACTCCAGAAAAATTCGATGCGAGTCTAGTGATTGAGTCTCAGAAGCTCTAGTAGTGGAGCACAAGATAAGAGAGCTGACAGAGATAACGTCCAAATCAAATTCATGGTTTCCTTGCAGTGGTTCCCCCTCGCTGTAGCTTTTGTGTTTGATTTAGAGGGTGTTGCTGCCAAACACACCAGTCCTCCCTTTCTTTCTGTGCTGCTGGTAGAGGATGTCAGTGAAAGCCAAGACATTCCTGTATTTGGGTGGTAGGAATGCTCCATTTCTATTCAGTTTTTCGCTCTCTGCTTCTTTATTTATCTCTTATTCTCAATCAGAGCAGTGAACTGCTTTGGTTTCAGCTATCTGCTGAAGCGCAAACTACAATCGTTTTCTGTTTGTGTGTTTATGCAGCAGCGTGAAGCCCTCGGGATGTGACTTGTTGCGCAATATAAGATAGTCTTTATCATAATGACTGGTCATTACCTAGCATGCTCATATAAAGATATATTTATACACCCAAGGACATAACCTCATCCCTCATCTACATAACAATTATGGCTTATTTTATAGGCCCCTTTGGAGCCATAGAGGAAGCTCAGAATGCATTCAGTTGCAAAAATGGCCCGCGTGACAGACAGGTTGGGAAATTAACAACAGCCACAACTCATACTTCAGGCTCTGTTTATGTTGTGGCCTCTATGTTTGTCTACCAATATATCTGGTATAAAAGTACTGCATCAGTTATTCTTCTCTGTGTGGTTAGCTGGTAGAACAGTGGAAGCAATAAGAAATGTAATTGATAACCACCATGCACACCTCAACAGATCAACAGACAGAGTATGATACAGCTACTGTTACAATAGTCACACTTGATTGCCATAAATGCTCCAGAGAATTTGCTGCTATGTTAATAAATGATCTCATTTGCTTATTTTCCACACAACTTACTTGGTAGCTGCGTGAATACTCTCCCCGAAAAAGTCCAGGGTGAAAGAATGATTTGGACATCTGGGTTCTCACATGCTGCTACACTGGAAAATTTTAGGGCTGCAGTGCATGTGTCTCTTTTGTCTTTTTTTCCCCCAGGCTCCAGTATATATCTTTAAGTTGCTTTTGCATTCAGCTGATAACGTGGAAGATGCAAGTGCTATTAGTTTGATGTGTAATTGACAACACTTCAGTTTTCTTTTTGCATTTGGCAGTGGCTTGAGATGTTTGCTGAGCAAATAAATCAAGTGAGAAACAGGATTGTTTTCTCATATTCTACACAGAATTCAATTTGCAACCACAGAAGGAGGACAGAAAAATATATAATCACATGACTGTAATCAGAGACCAATATTTACCCTCATTCATAGCTGAACTTTAAACTCTGCACCTTATCACAGTCAACATGGGGTCAGATTTTTCATCCATCAGTCAATTCAATGTGTACACTTCCCTTTGTGCCTTTGTACACTGGAAGTATCCCTGGTGTAAGTTTGGTTTACATGATGATAACAGCTTAATTACAGTTAATAATCAACTAATACAAGCTCATAATAGCTTATCAGAAGCTAAATGCCCCATGCTTTTGGATTATGCTCAGGTGCTTTAAGGTGTGTTTCTTATTTCACTTGAGTTCATTTGTCTTTACGTTTTGTGTGTGTGTGTGTGTGTGTGTGCACATTTACAGTAAACAGATGGTTAATGTCCAGATAAGAAATAAGCATCTGGTGCTGACAATGCTGATTTATTTTTCTGATAAGTGATAACGTCATTCAAGTCTTACTGAAAAGAGCTACTTCCTATTTTTTTTGTTACAGAAAAGACATGTATGACTGAACCAAATTAAAAGATCTAATATTTTAGAAGATCTAAATTACAAAAAAAATAAATTGTTTATTTGTGAGAAAAAGAACTCGGTTCAGCGGTTTTCCTTTTTTAACGGTGGCTCACTAGATGACATTTGACTTGTGGTTTAGCCAGACACTGACTTGTTGTTTTCTGTTAGAGCCTGTCGCTTCCTCATCTGTCTCTCCCATGCACATACACACACATACGTGCACCTACACACACGCGCTAGTCGTTCACCATTACAGGCGTGGGTGCAGGCTTGCCCTTGTTTGATGTGATCGATGCCAAAAGTCATTTGATGTCCCTTTTGCATGTGTTGCGTGGTTAAGATGTTTGACTCCAACTTTAAAACCAGATAAAAGAACTGCTTCAAGAGTGAAAGTGAGTGGGAAGCAGTAGCTTTAGGCTGGGTGTATGAGCATGCTAGTGAGAAAATGCATGCATCTGTATGTGTGAGCCATCAGTGACCCTGATACCACTGAAATTTTCATAAAACAAAGCCTGCAGGTATGTGTCTTTTTCTCAAACCCCCAGTTTAGCCCCCAACTGTTAAAACTAACAGGCTTCATGTTCAACTAAAAGTGCAATCCCTAAAATAGCCAAAGCATCCCTGGGTCAGGCTTGCTTAACTACCTTAACAATAATTTTGAAAAACACCATCAGATTATGTTTTAGAGGAACACACTCCCCCATCTAATCATCTGCTGTGGCCAGTAACACATCATTGGAAAAGCCAATAATTCCTGTTTATAACAAAGTAAAACCAGTCCCCAATGACTAATTCTCATCTTCTGTTGCAGCTTAGAGCTGATACTGATCAACAGCAGCCTGGAGCTGAAGCTGTAGATGTGAGGTTTGAACATCTGCAAATCATTTCACTGGGTAAACTGAGACAGCCAGGATAAATGTGGGCAGTGGTAATGAGCAAGATGCGCTTGCTTGTCGTTGAACTGGACTCCCAACTGTGGTTGTGGCTAGATTGGGCAGCTCCCAGACCTGAATGTGGGTTGTGTTTGCGTAAGTACTCTTCCAAGTTGAGTGGAGCTGACTTTATGGTTCAAAGTGTCAGCCTATCATTAATATATTGTTAAAAGGTTCAGTGAGTTATATTTTGAACATTCACAACGTAACCATTTGCTTTGTGAAGATAAGGGGAAGTATCCTCATCCAAAGTAAAGAAGGAAGTCAGACTCAATCTCGGCTTCTCCTGTATATCTCTGAGCTTCTTTTTCTCATTCACACTTTCTCAGTCACAAGACATGACATTCAACACAGATACTCTAATATCCTACCTCTGCTGTCCCTCATTTACCACTTTAGCTGAAGCTATATGTGACACATTCTAAACCTCATTACACACAAGCATGTAGTGTTACAAAGCCTTTTGTATCTGAAGGTTTCCACCCACTGGAGTGTGTTCAAGCGAAACTGAGGGTAGTAAAAGTTAGTTTGAAAATACCCAGTTTATTAGTCCTGAAAAATATTTGCAAATATCATTATAGTTGTAGTTTTGGGATGTTAAACCTAAAAGCAATGACTAAATTAAGACAGTGGTAAAGTATTGAGCAACAAATTTGATTGAAGTTCATGGCATTAACTTCCAGGATTAGCTGGTGTTTAATGAATCCATTCTCCTCTCTACCAGGACATCTTCAAAGCACGATGAGTTCTTTTAAATAAATTCTATCAGTTCTCAGAAAAAACACAAAGAACAGTTGGTAATAAAATGAAGAATACTTCCCCGATCAGAAGTTTACATTAAAAGTCCCACAGCATGATACTACCACCACCATGATCAACAGCTGGTACAGTTTTGGGATTGATTGTATCACTGAAACTCCCCAAAACACATTTCTCATCATCATGACCAAAGAGCTAACCATAACATTTTTTTCTTTATCCATGTTGTCAGTTGCAAACTTTCATTAAGCTTATGGCTGACAATTTTGCAGGACAATCCTAATTACTTGACGAAAGCTTCCAAATTCATGGTGATATAAAACTTGCAGAAGCTAACAGAGAAGGATCCTAAAAATCATAAGCAAAGTTATTTACAAACCCTCAATAAAGTAATCACTGCAAACTATGGCATGCTTTGACTCAGCTCCTTTTGAGTCTAATGAGAGATTTGCAGGCTACTTTTCTCACCATCTTTTCTTAAAATCCTTCATGGCCTCACAAGGAACTCTGGAGTAACCTCGATCACATTCACGATATGAATAATTGGAACAATTGGAATTAATAAAAGCGAAAAACAAGGCATTTACCAGAAACCAAGCACACATTTGCCTCACGTGTTCTAGTCTAAAGTGATCTACGTTGCCCTTCACTTCATGTTACACACAACTTCTCAATTTCTAACCTGCAGTTGAATTATCCCTGCAGTCTTCAAGTAGAGATGTAATCTTTAACATTCATCCTTCAAAGGGGTCATGACCTGAACTCACTCAAACATTTCACTATCACACACATAACAGGGGTTTGTTTGGACCTCAGTCTAACCTACGAGCGGTGATACTTCCTGTAGCCACACGTCTGTCCTCAGGTCAAACATCACTCACTGCTAAGAGTCCCAGCTGAGATGTCAACTGCCTAGAGATCATCCAAACCAGTTTTCATGGTGATGTTTACTTTCTCCCAAGCTGCAAACACTGTGATTAACATGTTGTTGAGATGATGCACTGACAGTTTCACGACACTGTTCCCACCCACAAAATTATCTTGGCAGCTTAAAACACCCTGTCAAATACATCATTAACAAAATATTGCAGTCACCAGAAACTCATCTGCGTTAGAAGCTAGGTATTTATTACATAAGTACAAATAAAAAGCAGCAGCATTTCTGTAATCTAGCCAGGACTTGTAAATGAATGCTCAAAGTAAGCAGCTGATAAGATAAACATGAAACATTGACCCAAAGATTAGCATTTCAGGTGACATGCACAATCACATAAATATGTCAGTGCTTGAAGCAAAAATCATTCTCACTCCATTCTAGGAGGTTTATAGGCTGCATCTCCAGTTTGGTTTAGTGTTTCTCTACTTGCCATGTACAGGTGAAACACATACAGAGTCAATTTTCATGCACCATCTTCCAGCTGCCTCAGCCATGATGTACGAAGGTCTTGGGTTATTAGCTAAAGCACATGTGACATCAGATGATTGCTGACTCACTTCGATCGAGTTTCTGTTCTGCTCTTTCTACTCTAGGACATGTCATTTAACCTCCAGGGTCAAATGAAAAAAATCCCATATTCATGTTTGGCTACCTTTTTCTGGTATAATCACTTATCTTCTTTAGTCCTTATGGGCACCAAAAACTAGTCCAAATGATGCAAAATGTGACTTCTGAGGTTATAGTTTGGGTGAGGGGTAGGGACTAAATTGAAGCTTGCCTAAGGTTTGGGTTTGGATTAGGGCCTGTTTATACATGTACAAAGTCTGCTCTCAGCCTCCGCAGACAGGTTTTTATGGGGTTTTTTTTCTTTCAATGCAGACTGCATAGCACACAAGCTTTGGTGATAAAACTACACATTAATTGAATGCGAAGGTGACAAAAAATAATTTCAGAAGAAAGTAGAAGAAGCTCCAAAATTGATAAATAGCCTTAACACAGGAGAAAGAACAGATAATGGACAATCTTTATTAAATGATACTAAGTTTTAATTCAATTCAATTTTATTCATAAAGCGCTTTTTATGCAGAAGCAACATAAAGTGCTTTACATAGTAAAAGAATTTTATTAATTTAAAACCTTCGTACACCACTATGTAACAGAAATATGTAAAAGAAACATACACCTCATTATAGTCACTTTCACACACAATCATACATGCGCACTCACACACAAACGCACAAAGCACATGTACACTCTCCCCACCCCTCCACCCCCCACCCTCAACTTAATCTATACAAACATGAACTCCCATCCCTAGTGACTTTCTCTTAACTGAATGTGAAAATAAATAAATAAATAAAAGTCAGTAGAAATATCTGGCCTGACACTGCAGTGAGGAAACGATATCTTGGGGACCCATCCACACCAGAAGCCAGCCCACCCAGAATCACAGAGGGCACCACACAGACCCTGCAGATCGGGCAGGCAAAGCCACCAGTGTGGAGGATCCTCATGTGGAAAACACTGGAGTTAAAAAATAAAGGCAAGCTCAAATAAGCGTAAAAACAATAAGAACACATAAAAGCAGAAATAAAAATATGCATAAAGGAGTTCATAACACTAAAATTAAAAATAAAAAAAAACATCAAATTAAATTAAATTAAACAAAAAATAAAATAAAAAGTAGAATAAAATAAAATAAGATTCAGTTAAAAGCTAAGCTAAAAAGCTAAGCTAAAAAAGCCTCTTTTTTAAAACATCTACAGCCTCTGCGGCCCTGAGGCCCTCTGGCAGGCTGTTCCACAATCGAGGGCCATAATACTGGAATGAGGCCTCACCGTAAGTTTTAGTCTTAACTTTAGGAACAGTTAAAAGGCAGATACCAGAGGACCTCAGGGTCCGCGTAAGCTCATAATTTAAAAGCAGTTCAGATAAAAAAGAAGGCCATTAGGCCACATATATAAACCACTAAAAGAACCTTAAAATCAATACTGAAACGCACAGGGAGCCAATGCAGCGATTTTAAAACTGACGTAATGTTTTCCTGCCCTCTGGTCCTCGTCAGAACTCATGCCGCTGAGTTCTGGAGTAACTGCAAGCTGGAGATACTCTTCTTAAGAAAACTAGAAGGCAGGGTATTACAGTAATCTATTCGACTAGAAATAAAAGCATGCATCAGCATCTCCATGCTGGCAAGAGAGAGAAATGGGTGGACTCTGGCGATGTTTTTAAGATAATAAAATCATGTTTTTATTACAATTTTGCTGTGTGGAATAAAATTTAGCTCAGAGTCAAAAAGTACACCAAGATTGCTCACACACTGACAGGGTTTAAGATTCTGCAGTTTAGGTAAAACAATCTCTCTCTTGTCTTCTGCACCGATTATTAAAACTTCAGGTTTGTCCTGGTTGAGCTGTAAGAAATTCTCTGCCATCCATGACTTTATATCTAAAATACAGTCTAAAAGGGTTTTAACTGGCTCTAGGTCATCAGGAGACACGGCGATGCGTATCATCAGCATAGCTGTGAAAAGCAACGCCGTGTCTCCTGATGACATCTCCAGGTGGCAACATTTACAGATTAAAAAGTATTGGCCCTAAAACGGAACCTTGGTTAACCCCATTTCATTTCATGGATTCCTGAGGAGCATGTATCCAAGCTTACTGAAAATTGTTGATCTGTCAGATCGGAGTAAAACCATTTAAGAACAGTACCTGAGAGGCCTTATGAGTCTGTTTAATAGAATCTGGTGGTCTACTGTGTCAAAGGCAGCACTAAGATCCAGCAGAACCAGGACAGAAAGTTTCTGAGAGTCCAAGTTACACCTGAGGTCATAACAATCTCTAAAAGGGCCATCTCAGTACTGTGGTTTGTCCTAAAACCAGATTGATATCTTTCTTAAATACTGTGTTCATTTAAAAACTCAATTGGCTAAAAACAACTTTTTCTATAATTTTACTTAAAAACAGTAAGTTGGATACAGGTCTGTAGTCAAGAATGTAGGATCTAAATGACTCTTCTTCAGAAGGGACCTCACTACCGCCATCTTAAAGGCAGCAGGGAACACAGTCTGAAGAGAGTAATTATCCATGTCTAAAAGCTCATGTTCAAAGAAACCATGAAATGTTTTTAAAAGCGATGTGGGAATGGGGTCTAAAAGGCAGGTTGTTTAGCTGGCATATAACTCGACCAAGCATCTTTGCATCAACCAGGAAAAAACTCTCCAGTGTTTCCTCAGGTAAAATCAATGCTTCAGACATGTTAAAATCAACAATACGTTGAGATAAAAGACTGGACCTAATAGCATTTATTTTAGTTCACAACAAAACTAACAAGAAACCAAGACCTGGATCCTCACCTCATCCTGGAGTGTGACACTGGCTCCACCTTAGGACTACAAGATGGAAGGCTAGTGGATAGAAAGCTTACAGGCCGGAGACTTGTGGGCAGAAAGCTGGCAGACAGGAAAATAACAGGCTGAAGGTTGGCAGACTGTAGTATTTCTAGGTCCCCTTTTTAGTACAGCAATTATTTCCTGGTTCTTTGTCATTTGAGGCAATGTTAACAGTTATTATTTTCAAGTCCTTTTCCAACAGCTTGTAAAAAGAAAGACTTTACGTGTGATTTCTGTGGACCTGGAGTTTGCTGAGGTTAGTCTTAAGTTGGAGTTATATTCTGTTCTTTCTTGCAGGAGCTGAGGGTAGCCTGCTTGGACCACGGGCCAAATTATACTTTCCTGAACCGAAGAGTAAGATCCCTATTGCTGAAATTCGAGGTGGCAGGAGAACTTAACTGTGAAACAGAACTGACAGACTGAAGGAAACTTGGCAGACAATGTACAGAGGAACTGATGACAAATAAGGAATGGGTGTGGTAATTAGCAATTAAGAACCAGGTGTAACAGTGAAGTAAGAAGCAAACACGACAACATACACCAGGGCATAAACTCTGCAAATAACAGGAAGGAATTAACAAACAGAGGACTCCACCTGAACTCAAAGGGATTTAAAACTGAAAAACAAAGAACTGACTGAGTAATACTGAAACTTCCAGAAAAAGGGGTAAAGTAGGAATACATTTCCATCCCCCAGGGTACAATCTGGACTTACAGTACGTATCCACTAGGGCTTACAACTGGACCTCATGGTAGCTATTTGTACCCAATATGAGGGCCTGAGAGGTACATTTATGTTCTCAAGTAGTAGATGATATTATTCCTATTATTTCTTCTAAATGTTAGGGTACAACATCAGGAGATAGCCTGTATTGGAATTAACAAAATAACTTGTCTGCATTAAACGGCAGACAAACAATATCTGGTGTGAACACCTTTTGCCTCACACAGTGCAACACATCTCCTTTGGATAGCGTTGATCAGGTTGTTGATGGTAGCCTGTGAAATATTGCTCCACTCCTCTTCAATGGCTGTGCAAAGTTCCTAGATATTGGCGGGAACTGGAATATGCTGTCATATACACCAGTCCAAGGCATCCCAAACATGCTCAATGGGTGACATGTCCGGTGAGTATACTGGCCATGTAAGAACTGGGATGTTTTCAGCTTCCAGAAATTGTTGATCTATGCAGATCCTTGCAACGTGGGACCGAGCATTATCATGTTGCAACATGAGGGATTAGTTGTGGATGAACGGCACAACAATGGGGCTCAGGATCTCATCAATGCATCTCTGTGCATTCAAAATGCCATCAATAAAATGCACCTGTGTTTGTTGTCCATAACATACGCCTGCCAATACCATAACCCCACCGCCACCATGGGCTATTCCATTCACAACGTTGACATCAGCCAACCTCTCACCCACATGACGTCATACCATCTGCCCTGTACAGTGAAACCGGGAATAATCCTTGAAGAGAACGTCTCTCCAAAGTGCCAGACGCCATCAAATTTGAGCATTTGCCCACATAAGTTGGTTACGTCGATGAACTGTAGTCAGGTCGAGACCCTGAAGAGGATGATGAGCATGCAGGTTAGCTTCCCTGAGACGGTTTCTGAGAGTTTGTACAGAAATTCTTTGGTTATGCAAACGATTGTTGCAGCAGCTGTCCGGGTGGCTGGTCTCGGATGATCTTGGAGGTGAAGATGTTGGATGTGGAAGACCTGGACTGGTGTGGTTACACGAGGTCTGCGGTTATGAGGCCGGTTGGATGTATTGGCAAATTATCTGAAACGCCTTTGAAGACGGCTTATGGTAGAGAAATGAACATTCAATTCACGGGTAACAGCTCTGGTGGAGATTCCTGCAGTCAGCATGCCAACTGCACGCTCCCTCAAAGCTTGCGACATCTTTGGTATTGTGCTGTGCGATAAAATAGCACATTTTAGAGTGCTCTTTTATTGTGGGCAGCCTAAGACACACCTGTGTAATAATGCTGTCTAATGCCACACTTGCGAGGTGGATGGATTATCTTGGCATAGGAGAAATACTCACTAACACAGAATTAGATTTGTGAACAATATTTGACAAAAATAGGTCTTTTGTGTACGTAGAAAAAGTCTTAGATCTTGGAGTACAGCTCATGAAAAATGGGAGCAAAAACAAAAGTGTTGCATTTATATTTTTGTTCAGGTTGTGTTTCAGTTCGAAAGAAAATAATCTGGATCCACACCAGGAATGAATACATTCTTCCATTCTCCATGCTCAACCTTTCTTCCAAGTTTTCAAGAAAACAACCTGAATAGTTTTCACATAATAATGTTCACAAACAACAAACTATCTACACGCTATGCTAAACCAGTCCACCAAGGTTAATAAAATTCCACTCAGTAGTTTTTGTATGTTGTAACATAGCCTACAGATAAACTTATGATCACATACAGTCGCTCTGTCTAGACTCTTACCATGTTGGATGAGTCAGGTGACTTATTTTACTGAATGAGCCTACTGTGTTAACACTACGGAGGAAAACAATGCTTTTGACCTCAAGGCTAAGCGAATGTTGAGTTTCTCTTGTGTACACTAAACACACAAACATATAAGCTGTTTTTCTTATACATAACTTTAATCAACAGATTAGATGGCATTATTACAACTGACCACAAATGAATCCTTGAGGAAAATAAAACAAAAATGGAAAGAGGCTTTGAAGAACTCTCCTCAGTTGGACAAGTTGGTATTATTCTTTCATGCTACTTATTGCTGATTGTGGTTATCTCTTGTTTTTGTAAAGGAGTAATGAAGGCAGTCACATGAGCTGCTACATAGGAAGAACCTTCAGCTCTGCAGCGAGGTAACCAACAACACCGAGCACTATGATGTAAAGAACTTCTTATGTAGCATGAAATTAAATCATGGTTCCAATTATCATTGAAAGGCATTTCTTTTTAAAAACCAACTCGGTTTTGTTTGGCTACCCTGTATGTACTGCATGCAAGGGATGTTTATTGTGGTAACAAATTAAACAAGACTGGAAACGTGAAGCATGCAAATTTAAGTCGCTGTGTTGTGATAAAATGAATGTTAAACTCATCCCATCTGCACAGAAAAACTGAGGCTTTATTTTTGTAAACACATTAGTTTGTTTCGCTTCACTTTGTGAAAGATTATTTGTATGCATTAGTAGAGAACGCAGCAGGCCTGCATAGTCTTGGTGACCCCTGCTGCAAGTCAAACCAAACACTCCAGTACTAAAGCAGCAGGACAGCCAGCATCCGAGGTCACACAGCCAGGCTGCATGAGTCACACAGCCCAGAGCGAAACCAAAAAGTGTAAAGTCTCCACATTGGCAGATTAGTTTGTTTACATCCTGCGCTGGATGTGATTTGGCCAAGCTTCAGCAGAACACAGCCAAATAGCCCTTTACTCAATTTATCTCCTTTTCTTTCTCTTTCAATCTCTCACCAATTTCCTATTTCTACTTCAACTCTCTCATTTCAACACTGCCAAGAACACTTGATCATGAGGTAGAGGAAACCAGGAGAAAGTAAAGCAGCTCTGGCCTCGTAAAAAAATTTAAATTAAGCAAGAAAAAAACTGGACAAATTCATAAGATGTAACAGATGGGGAAGTTGTATTTCTGGATTAAAACAAGACATTTGTAAAAAAAAAAAAAAAAAAGAACCAAAAAATCAACTATTGGACATTACCAATCAACTACAACAAAATAATAAAATCCGAGAGAGTTGATGTCACACATATCTACTGTTTAAGATAACCACTTTAACTGTTTCCATA
>JAOXYM010000025.1:11783315-11808574 GCA_028567055.1 Leptatherina wallacei | reverse complement strand
AGAGAGAGAGAGAGAGAGAGAGAGAGAGAGAGAGAGAGAGAGAGAGAGAGAAATGGAAAAATAAAGAAAAAAAGATAACACTGGGAATATAAAGCCATAAAAAAAGTGAAGACATTTTGTTTCCACGTAACCCTGACTTTTGAAATCTGCATTTTTAACTTACATCAGTTACCTGAATGATGATACAAATTACCACTTTAACAAAATATTTCTCTGTTGGAAATTGCACTGCAAGTCCCAGAGTCAAATTTGCACACTCGTTTAAACACATTTAACAAAAGGTATGAAAAGCATAATATGCTTTCTCATGTGCTACATCTGAAACATAGGTAGTACATATACAAAAAAAAAGGATGAACAAAAAAAAGGAGCAAAAAATCCATTTGCACAATGCTACATTGTCTGCTGCTTTTGAGGCAATTTGATTTTAAATGAGTGCCAAAACTTTATAGTGTACATGTTCAGTGCTTGTGCAGCCTCTCCTCCCTTCTTTAGGATAAGGCTGCTTTGTTTTCATTTTCTCTCCTCTGTCAGATGATGAGAAAGCCAACAGTATTCCACCAGCAACAGGTCTCGCTGCTCTGCAGGACGTAAAGAGGAAACAGGCTGTTGAATGGTGCAATTCAAAGAACATTCGCCTCTGCTTGATATCACACATGCAGCCACTCACGCACAAAGGATAAAGTCATAGCTGAAAGGTTGTGGGAGCTTAATACAAAAATAAATAGAATGCATGTGAGTTTTAAGGGATGGTGACATCTTGCGTGCAGAGGAGCAGTTGTTTACTACGTGCATGCATTAACGATACTGATTACATAAAATGAAGTGGAGCGCTGAGATAATGGTTTTTCTAACCTGGCACAGCTTTTCCTTTTTCAAGGGACCTCCACTTGGTTCTCTGGCCTGTTGGGTCTCTCCCCTGCAGCTGATATCGCCTGACTTCCTGCACCGTTCGACTGGTCTTCATCGTCGTCCTCGTCGGAGTGCGACCTTTTGCGCGGACACTCATGGGAGCAAGAACCTGGCAACCCCAAATAAATATATAAATAAATAAATGAAGGCGCAGGAAAGTTTGCAACTGTGCGTTAGAAAAGGCACCATCTCGTAAAGGGTGCGGAATTTATGTGAAATTAGAAAGAACTATATGCAAAATACTACAGCTTCAAAAATGACCCCCCCCCCCGCAAAAAAAAAAAATTAAATGGCGTAAACTTAAAAACAAAGTGGTTAATTTACTGCAGACTGGACATGGTCGTTGCTTCGTAACGCTACGTTTGCGCCACCAAAGAGACTCGCAGTTGTGCGAAAGAAACAAACGGAGGGGGAAGAAAAAACAGTGACAGCTTTAATACAGGCCAGCTTTCCTCACCTGAAGCTTCCGAGCGTCGTTTCCGCGAACCGTTCCTGCCTGGCAGGTGAGGTGTCTGCGTCTTCCTCGACTCCTCGTCCTCCTGTCGGTGGTCACCGTTGGGCGAGTCAGCCTCTCGCTGGGGCCGCCGAATCGTGTGCGGCGGCCTGTGATAAAATTCCGGTGCTTCGTTGTCCTCCTGCCACTCGTAATTACCAGGAGCCAGTGGTATGTCGTTCACCGGGTCGTAATTATATTTTTTCTTAAAATCCTGCGCACTTTCCTGCGTCAATGCCTCCACATACCTCCGTGTCTCTTCTCGGTCAGGTGTACCGAAAAGTGCTCGGCGAACCGGTCTGACGTTGTCCTGCTGCCGCGCATCCACCCTCTCCACAGTCGGACTCGCATTAGAAAGGCGAACATCTGACATCTTGCTGCACATACGACAGGAAAAACACAAACCGCACAAACAAGGTCCAAACCCTTTCAAACTGCTATTTCCAAGTAGTATTCCCTTCAAATGCAGAGTCACAGCAACGATGCATGCATATTCCGCGCGTATAATCCAAATACGCGTAAAAATGTCTCCAAAAGGCGCACGGGGAGGGGGGTGGGGGGTTTAAAAGAGCCACTCCTGTCAAGTTCGTAGTAACTCAGATGAAAACACAAGAAAAACAAGTCAAAACAGCTAACATGGCGTTAGAGGGAGCTATGGGTGAGGAAGAAGACTTGACATCAAGGACTAGGCTATTTAAACAGAGAAGGCGATTCGTCGCTTTCTGTTCTACTGTAGGACCGCCCATAGAGCTCACTTAAAGTTGAACAGGGGTAACAACACGGTGCAGTCAGGGCTCTAGAGTCTCACGTAATTCACGGATTTCACACGCCACACATCCATTTTGTCAGGCGCTGAAAAACACATTCAAAACACGTCACTTAAAAGAATATTACCACCCCCTAAACTTCGTCAAGCCATTGACTCTGGTCAACTTTAAGTTTTTTTATTTATTTATTTTTACACAGCAACAAATCGAAGTGATTTTAGGCCAAATATCCTCAGTACTGCTACTCGACAGCGAGCTGTCCTCGCTTTCAGGAGCACTTCAGCTTGCACATGCGCAATGTAGCCCTAGTAGTGGAGGCTGTGGACTTGACAGAAAACATTGGAGACTTTCTGTCGCTTCCAACTTTCTTTCTGAGAAATCATCGTGCGTGAAAACATATTCGAAATGAGTGCACAGACATAGTATTTAAAATGTCTGGATGATAGTTTTGTCAGATTGCGCTGCGAATGAAGGAAATTCAGATTTTTATCGAAGCGGAGCAAAGAGTCTCGAAATGCTTTCAATAGTGACCTTCGTTTGAAACGTAATCCTAATAGCTGCTTTTCACTAACAATTTCAGATTTGTTTCCCCGTCTGAAAGCAGAAAATGCAAATATATATATAAAAAAAAGAGAGCAGCATTATTAGCGATTCAGTGGTATTAACGTGTAGTAAAGGTGAACATATAGAGAAAAAGATAAGCAAACAGATGTAAAAGGAAAAAGCAGAATGCAAACTCAGTCATAACTTCAGAGCTATGCAAACCTATGAATGCATAAAGCCTGATAAGTCTGTCAGATTAGCTGTGTTTGATAAGGAAGCTTGTAGTTTCAAATCTAAATATTATAAGGTTTCATCTTTTCATTTGCAGCTGGTTTCACAAAGCAGGAATCAAGTCGGAATTTGTTTTTTTTTTAAATACACAGACTTTATTTGATCCTATTAACAGACATTTGCATTTCCGTGTTTACACAATATGAAGTGGGTCAAAACAAGCAGATAAATGCCTTTAGTGTAAGACATGATAAGAAAACAAGACTGGAAAAACAGATGTATGTCAGTGGTAGTCAGAGGTCTTGCTCCAGGCTGGTAGTACTATCACATGCATCAATCATCAAATGACTGTATGAGTGCCGACAGATATTACTGCTTGATCTGATTTGGTGTCACATAAACGGCACACTTGATTTAATCAGTGTAACTCTATTCAGCTACAGCTTTAAGGTCACTATGGGACACCAAGGCACTCAAGTGAGATTTCATCCAGGAAAACATCAACAGCAGCGGCAATAAACAGCTTCAACTTTGTCTCCAATGACATCAGTTCATGCAGAAACCTTCCGTCATTGTTGGCACTCTGCCTATCACTGTCCGACTTTGGCACTAGTGCCACAGGGTTGGTTTGTATACTTCACTGGGTGTAATTGCTCATGTGCGCTTAGTATTTAAACACCAAGGAAATGAAGGAACGCAAAGCTTTGAAAGTACTTTTAAATCCGCAACAAATCCGCCTTCAAGGTTCTAAGTTCGTATCCTGAAAATATTCCAGACATCTAACAAGTCCTCGCATTTGTTTTCGGCAAATTCCAGAGCTGGATAAGCATCATGTAAAAAGTGCAACAAAAAAAGAAAAAATGAGCAATAGCCAAAGAGTTCAGTGTCCCAATGCACACTCTCGAGCAAGTGTCATCTGCATTCCTCTGCAGCACTAGCCAGTAAAACGAGGGGGCCTGCTTTAAGGCCATGCTGTTTCAATTAACCCTCGCAAAAGACTCAAACATCTCGTGATAAATACACCAGGGCCATCTGTTATATAGATGTTATCACCAGGATCACACTTGATCCATAACGTGTTTATGCTGCTGTAAACTGCACACGGCTCTGTATGGAGTGATCCTTGAACTGGAAACAGATTTCGATCACTCTGATTAGACAGGAAAGTGAAAAATGAGGCAAGAGAGCACTTTGTTGCGGTCTCACACGTATTACCAATGCTTTAAAGGGATTGTGGTTTTCACACTCGGAATCATAAGGGCTCCTACTTTTGTAGACAAAAGCATGAGCACTAGATTTTTTTTTATTCACCTGGAAAAAGGCCCTAAACAGTGGACATGCAGCATTAGTCACATGTTCTGATACACCTACGCATTCAAAATGAATGTGAAGGTCTCATATGCCTGTATGATACTGTTAAAACTGTTTGTTTGTTAGAGTTCAGGGTTTCTGCAGTGAGGTGTAAATTCCGCCAATTCCACAGGGAATGATGCAAGCGTGTTATTTAGTCACTAAGACACAACTTAGTTACAGTTACTCCACAAGTATGAGTCATCCATGTTGAGTTGTAACATTGTAACATACTACAACGGTCAACTGTAGCCGCCTCAAGTATGAACCAGTATTTGTCTAGTGGATACTTCTTAACCCTAAGCAATGCTAATAAAATACATGCTGCTTCTCTCAAAATGTGTTGTTTTTACAGGTTACATTTGTATGATTTGGATTAGGAATACAGGATAAACATGTTCATTTTATGACTAAATGCAGATACCGAGGTGTTTGTTGCAGTCTGGAAAGATGGTTTATGGACCTCTTGTGTCAGGAAACCGCTGCATTTGAACTCTGCTTCTTCTTTGCCAGCTCAGTCTGAATCTGATGGGGAAACTGGTCCAAGTGCTTGTTCACACAACGCATGCAGAACCTCTTGGTGTAGAAGAGACTGCAGTCCTGACATAAGAGATTGAAAACAAACAGTAGGGCTCAAGATTAACAGACGCTCCGGTCACCTTTATCCAGCGGTGAAAAACACTTTTTGGCAATGTTTTTGCAAAAATACAAATGAACTGAATTCAAGTTTCACCGTCATGGAGCAAACACATGCCACAAGAAAAACAAAGTAATCTCAGGAAAACATCAAAACCACAGGTTTATCTCCAGTGATTTGTAGGGTGATTTCATGCTAAGTGGTAAACTATAACAGGAGGAGCATTTTCAAGCCAGAGAGGACATTGAGTTTAGGTTCACTATGCCAGCAGTGGGGGCCTCACATAATATTAGCAAGACAGATTTAGCCTGCAGGAACAAGTCGACATTTGTGTATCCAGGTGTCAATAGTGTTACGAAGTAGTAAGAACGATTATTAAAAGGGATAGTACTCATATAGCTATGTAGAGTACAATAGCAAGCAAAAAAAAACTTAAATCCTACTTCAGTAAATAAGTATCAGGTGTTAAATGTGGTTCAGATGGTCAATGCTGAACCATCAGTGCAAATGCAAAGCATTTAATTGTTTGTAGCTACTTGTTACCACCGGGTTGACATGCCAATTTTAGCCTGCGGCTAACACTGACAAATGTTCAGACATCTTACCGATCCAACACAGACATACACACTGCACAGGCTGCAGGTAGACCCCAACACTAAAAACTTTTCCTTGTCTGGACTGAACGGGTCCTTGGTCACAAAGCACTCCTCGAGCAACCTGATGGACGACAGAAAACCAGACCCACGCTTGATTTTTAGTTGATTTTGTTTCTTGTAAATTACTAAAAGGGTTCGTTTCTCTGTCAGAGCCCAACATTACACGTACTTACGTACAAGCTACATTAACGTTAGCTGATGAGCGAAAAGCTAATGCTGCTCATGCTAACGCTTTAGCACTAGGGCTCTCTCAGGTGAGCATTTAGTTTAATTTTCACTTACACAATAGCTCTGGTGTTTGGTGGTTTCTGGCCGTAGTATGTAAAGGGGGTACTCAAACCACACAACTGGCATGTAAATATTTTTTCAGGGTTTTCACTCGTAGTTTGCTCCATTCTTCACAGCAAAAAGTTTGTTCCTGGTTATCATTTCCAGGCCAGTCATCTTGTTTTGTGAGCCATTAGCGCCCCCGACTGGAGTGGGGGAGTAAGACATCACACTTGTAAATGAAAACGGACAGCATAGATGTGTTGGACATTAAGTTGGAGAAGCATTACCAAGATGGTTTGGCCACGTACAGAAGAGGGATAATGAAATACATGTAGAAGGAGTCTATGATTGGCACTTCTAGGCAGGATTGCTAGAGGAAGACCAAAATGAGATTTATGATGAAGTAGAAGTACTTTGACACAAAGATAGTCAACTCAGGTTCAGGGCCTCAGGAATAAATTATTCCCAATAAAAGAGAGAAATAGGCCTGAGACAAAAAGACCTGTTATTCTGCAAATCATATACTATCTTAATAGAATAACTCTTATTAACTAAATATAATTTATTTTGGGATAAGTCAAAAGAATGTACAAGATAGACCAGTTTTAAACATAAAATTTCAAGGAAGTTTAGATCATCTTAACCAGAGCCTTTATCATAGTGAGTTTAGTAAAAGAAGTAAATTAATAAGGCTGTCTTCATTCAGTTTAAAATACTTCTTTATACCTTCAAGGCCATCCATAACCTCACCCTGCCATATCTCTCTGACATTCTCCGCTTCGCCACCCCTTCCTGTTCCCTTAGATCCTCCTCCATCCACCTCACTGTGCCCCCTGCCTGCCTCAGCACCAACTCTGGAACTCTCTTCCAGATATTCGCAACTCTGACAGTCTCCCCATCTTCAAATCTAGACTCAAAACTGCATATTCATTGCAATCACAGGACCAAAACAGAGAGACAGACAACCACTTACACACACACTCACAGGGAGAATTTAGAGTGACCAATTAACCCGTGGAGTACCTGGTGATAACCCACACATACACAGGGAGAACATGCAAACTCCACACAGAAAGGCCAGTGTTCAAACCCCTCCCCAGCTCAAAATAGGAACCCCCACTGGCTCAAACTCTGCTCGGGACTTGAACCAGCGACATTCTTGCTATGAGGCTGCGGTGCCAACAACCACACCACCGTGCAGCCTGGTTTTCATTCCATCCTTTATATATTTGTATTTTATTTTTATTTTAATGTTGTAAAGTGTCCTTGAGAGCCCTGAAAGGCACTGACAATAAAATGTTTTATTATTATTATTATTATTAGGCAGTTAATTTATACATACAAACAAAACTTAGTTAAATATATTAGTTTATTTTATGTTGCTACATAACATCCTTTCTTTAATTGAAACAGACACAGCAATTATTTTGATCGGTTTTATACAACATAAAAAAATATAAGCCACTTCATTATGACACAAAATAGTTATTCCGTCTAATTGCTTAGCACAAAAATAAGGCGATACGTTCCTTTACTTTCTGTAGATTCACAACTCCCTTTCATTAAGGTTACCATATTCTTGACATATTTACAAAATACCACATAAAAAAGTTTAACAGATTACTGTGTTTACAGTGAAAATATTCCACACTGGGTACATGAGGAAAATAATTACATAATGGCAGGTTTTCAACAAAACATGGGGGAAAAGGGTTAAAAGTAGGCTAACTTGTTGGCTTGGTTTAAAACAGTATAGAGTATGAGTTATATAAATATACAACACAGAAAACTACACTATACTAAAAGGATGTCTTCTTACAACAGAATAGAAGCTACATTAGTTATGTTCAACTTGTGGTCATGTAAGAAGAAATTAAAAAAATCTGAAGTCATGCAGCAAAAGATTTATGGCACATTATGCACACTCATATGAAAATGGGATGATTTGGCCAATGTCAGTAAAATATTATTGGCAGGACATGAAAAGAGGATCAACCATATCTAAAGGCATTCACGTTTCATGTTCTTGAGCTCAAGTGGTTTCAGTGCATGCATGACTTCAAGAGTCATACGAATACAAGTAACCGATTTTAACAGCAATGCAAAAATGTACAGTAAACTACCTATTTAGCTTTTATTCAGTAACTGTTTAAAAGACCCCTCAAACTATTGCATCTGTCTGCAATTGGCAGAAATCAGCTTATATCTGTTCACATATGGTGTAGGTGATAAAAGATCTATTGCATCCTTATTCACTGAAGCAGCCACATCATCCACAAGAGTTGCTCCCTCTAAATCGATAAAAGATCAGCTCAATGGAAAACAACTGCTTGTTATGAATTTACCATTATACTAAAATTATTACGAACACTAACTTTTACATAGACTAACTCGTCAGTACATATCCCTGTATATTTCTTGGAGGAGCGGGTGCAGCGACGTGTCCTCTATTGTCTTGATTTCCTGAACCAACTGTGCATGCTCTGTGACCAGCTCCCTCAGGTCAGCCAGTTTCTGCAGCAGTCTGGGGAAGAGGAAGGTGTTGTCAGGGTGGTTAGCCAGCAGGTGGAGCCGCAGTGCCTGAACAATGCTTTCCTGCAGCTGCTCCACCAGAGGTATGTCCACTAGGCCTGGACGGTCTGAAAGGGTGGAAAAAAGGAAAGTGAAGAGGAAGAACTCAATTGTATTTAGAACTTTTAATTCTTTTTTTGTTTGTTTTTACTTAAAGATAAATTAATCTGTCCTATAAAATTAAAGTTACCTCCACAGCAGATAATAGCAGCTACAAAAAGTGCCAGGTCACTATCATCCAGGTCCAGGGAGTTGAAGCGTGTGGCAAACTGGAACTTCGGCTCCATCATGTCGCTAAATGGTCGCCGGAGTCTCTTAAGGAACTCACGGGTGATGAAGCCTCCACCACGGGCCACCAGCAGGCCATCTTTGTTCATACATGAAGCCAGAAGTGTGAAAAGGGCTTCGTAAACGCCGTATTTCAATAGTGTCACCTAAAGGTAGATAAGAAGGCCATGGTATCACTAATCACATCATTTCTAGGCTCATCATAATTTCAATCTCACATCAATAACATAACCCGGTTTGCATATTTCCACCTACGAAACACCAATCGACTCCGCCCTTCCCTCACCCCCCCATTACCGCCGCTATTCTTGTTCACAGACTTGTTACTTCCCGTCTTGATTACTGCAATTTTTCCTCAAAAGCCCTTCCGTAACCTTCAACTGGTTCAGAACTCAGCCGCTCTCATCATTACTAAAACTCTCTCATATCACCATATCACCCCCATACTACAGCAACTCCACTGGCTCCCAGTATTCCACTGTATCCAGTTCAAGCTCCTCCTCTGTACCTGTAAGGTCACCCTCACCCCTCCATATCTGTCTGACATCCTCCACATCGCCACCCCGTCTCATTCCCATAGATCTTCCTCCTCCTTCCACCTCGCTGTACCCCCTGCCCGCATCAGCACCATGGGGAGCAGAGCCTTCAGTCTCTGCCACCAGATATTCGGAACTCGGACACTCTTACCACGCAAAACTCACCTGTTCAAAACTGCCTTCTGTAACCACTAAACTGCTAATCCATTCTGCCATTCATCAATTAGTTGTTTTCCTGATGTTCTTTTAGTCTATTTTGTATGGGGGTTTTTTTCAGATCACATAGAAAGCATCTCATAGCTCACCTGATCGTTCAAATCCAAGCTCTGGAAGCCAGGTACAGCCTTGGCGAACTCCGTTAGCTCTGTGACCGTCTCCACCGAGGTACTCTGGCAGCAGTAGAAGAGCCTGGCTTCAGCCTCCCTCTGCTGGAGCTCCTCACACGTCACAGAGGGGATCAGGCCACCAACTTGCAGGTCGCTTTCAGACACTGAATACTCACCGGTTACCATATAGACCGCTAACGTCCTTTCAGCGAGCTGGAATGTCTCCATGTCATGAATGATAAAAGGCTGTTGGTAAAGACAGAGGAGACAATGACTGGAAGTGATGCAGAGGACAGACACACAAAGCAAAGAAGAGTGTCAAACTTCATCACTTTACCGGCTGGTTGGTTTTTCCAGTGAGTATGAGCCGTGCTTTTGTCTTGTTCATATTGAAGTTCTTCATGTAGGCTTCATGTATCTGCCTGATCAGAATCTTGTGGTCGGCCTTAATGGGACTTTCTACGTCCTTCTCTACCACTTTGCTTTCCTCCTTGAGCTTCTGCTTCTCTGCTTGGGGCATCCGGCCAAACCGGATGGCTGGTGCATAAAAAAAATTCCTCCTCATTAGGATTTTATGGAGGATTATTGTTCATTTTAAATACAGAGACATCAAAAAACACTTGTTCCGCCAATAAGTGTTTCTAAATGAACACATACAAATCTGGTGCATTCTGCTCTGTCTGCAGCAGAAGGCCAATGCAATAAACCCAATGAACTCTCAGCAGTCAGAAAAAGCGACAGGCCAGATGTGGCGCTGTAAGGTTTTCCCATGTGTCGATCTGACTGCAGCAGCACATGGTTCTATAAATATCCAGTCAATGTAAAGCATGTTAAATTGGAGCTGAATCAAAGAAGGACATGTCCTTCTGTTGTAACGAACACATGCTACAGATGCTGACCAACGTCAGTCTTACCACAGTTATATGGAACTGCATTCACAAGATAAATTTCAGCTTGGGCTACATCATTACATACATTCCTGGAAACCTTTCCAAAAAAGCCCCACTTGCTCAGTGTTTTTCTAATTACACTGTCATGAACTTTGTGAGAAACTAAGCTTTAACGTGCTAACTGAAGCTTGTAGTGTTTGAGATGTGACTCTTGGGTATTTTGCTATTTCTCAGAGCATTGCACATTTAATGAAATGAAATGGGATTTAATGGAATATTAATACTTACCATTATGTGACATGCCCACAGACAGGCACTTGTGGAATCGGCAGTACTGGCACTTGTTTCGATTCTTCTTTAGGATTTTGCAGTTGCGTTCACATTTATCATACTCCAGCTTCAGTCTGATGGTCCTCCTAAAGAAACCCTGATTGAGACAAACAGACATTACTTATTTAGCCATCTCTTCATATGATTATATATATTCATAGTCTGCATAGTCTCCTTGTCAGGGTTACACAGTTCTGAAGAAACCTAATACCAAGCCTCAAAGACTTACTAGGCTAGATTAAGCTCTATATCTTTCATTCCGGCACACCTCTAAAGTTTATCCCAAACATGACCAGCTAGTCCTTATTCATCTTACAGTGGCAATTTCTGCCAGATTTTTCACTTCACGATGCTCCAAAAGTTTTCTATTGGTCTGAACTGCAGGCAGGCCAGTTCACCACCCGGACTCTTCTCCTTTGAAGCCATGCTGTTGTGATGGATGCAATATGTGGTTTAGCATTGTCTTGCTGAAATCTGCAAGGCCTTCCCTGAAAGAGACATCTGGATGGGAGTATATGTTGTTCTAAAAGCTCTGATACATTTCAGCATTGATGGAGCTTCACATATGTGGAAAGCTGCCCACATCATAAGCTCTATTACAACCCCAGACCATCAGAGATGCAGACTTTTTAACTGTCCCCTGATAACAAGCTGGATGGCCCCTCTCCTCTTTTGTTCACATAACACAGCATCCATAGTTTCCAAAAAAAGAATTCAAATTTTAATTAATCTGACCACAGAACAGATTTCCACATTTTAAACAAACTTTGGCTCAGAGAAGATGGCATTGTTCTGCATTGTGTTCACACATGGCTTCTGCTTTGCATGGCAGAGCTTTAACCTATATTTGTTGGGTTGTACTCCTGATCCCATGCAGGGTTTAATGCAGTTGAGGGCCCCAGGATCACAAGCATCTAATTTTGACCTTTAGCCTTGTCCTAAGCACACAGAGATTCCTCCTGATTCTCAGAATATTTTTATATCATCCACTATAGATGGAGGAATCTTCAAAGTCTTTGCAATTTTACTAGAAAATTTGTTCTACAGTTTTACAGTTTGTCACAGATTGGTGAACCTCTGCTTATTTACATCTGAGAGGCTCTGCTTCTCGAAATGCTCCTTTTATACCCAGTCATGTTGCTGACCTGTTGCTAATTACCCCAGTCGTTTGTCAAATGTTCCTCCAGTTGCTTTTGATTTGTGCTGATTACTTTTCTAGTCTTTGGTTGCCTCTGTTTTTTGAAACATGTTGCTTCCAGCAAATTCAAAATGAGCAAACATTTTCCATGAAAAGGTCAAATGTATTAATTTCAACATCTGATATGTTGTCTATGTTCAATTGGGAATGAAATATGGGTTTATGAAATTTGCAAATTATTGTATTCTGTTTTATCTATATTTTACACAACACCCAAAAATTTATTGAAATATGGGGTTGTATCATTTCTATGCAGGAGTATATTATTTTCCTATACTGAATACTGGAGCGGACTAGAGAATACCAATAGGTCCTGCGAATGTAGAAAAATACAAAAAATAAAACTTTCAAAACTTGTTATTCAGTTATCCATATAGGTTTATCCATTATTCTAATGCTACAACACAAATTGAATAAGTTTACCTTAATTCTAAACTATAAATTCAGTATTACTGTATTTAAAATGAGCCAAAAATATAATGTATATCCTGGTGATGTGCAGCATCAAAAGGGAGTTGGTTAACATTTTGTATGGTTGGCTGAGGAATTAAAAATTTCTAATGTTATAGCCATGAGTATGTCAAATGTACATAAACACATGTAACACTTTAAATTTCATTACATGTGCTTTAGAAAGAGATGCAATTGAGATCGTGCAGTAAATCTCAACCTTTTCAAGGAAAATCCCCGATTAGGCAAGACAGCCTACAGCTCTCCGACAGACACCGAGGGCGCCGGGCCAACACAAGCTAACAGATGTTACCCATGTGCCAAAACATATGATCCTCTGATGTACACTCAACCACACACACATCAATGAGACTTCTGTCAGGACACTTTTCAACCCTCACTGTCTAGTAGGAAATATGAATTTTCTGGCAATATGTCTTGAGCTACATGCTCATGGAATTCATCAGTCTTCATCCTACACAACATCCTGGTTGCATTTATGTTGAAGAGCAGTTTCAGCACATTACTATCAAAGGGTTATTATGTGTCACATATCACTTTATGTGTCATTTTAAACCAAAAGCATCTGGTTTTGTGGGAGAACTGGGTGAAATCTTCATGAATAGGGTTAATGGGGGAGCTTTGAAGGCCAAAGCGTGTAGTACAGCACCATATGACAGTAATAAGAAACGCATTACATGTAAACAGATCTGAGCAAGAAGGAAAAACAGATGTGTCAGGTTTATAGCATACATGTCCCGGCATGTCTGTGTACAGGAGAACAAACAAAGCCAGAGGCCAGTACAGATATATTATGTGTGGGATAAGCAATAACACTAACAATGTAAGCAAAGGAGTGTATTGGGAAATGTTGAAGTAAGAGCAAAAGCTTTTCAGCAGAACAGGAAGAAATGTTTAAAGTAAAGACAAACTGTAATCAAGGTTAATTCATAGCTTAGGTAAAGATTTTGTGGTTCATCTATAATTTGATGAAGGCTTTACTGACTGCTTCTTTGGTCTATATGTCTCATAATATCAGCAAAGACTTAAGCATTCATTCCAACCTATCACAGCACGCAGCCATCACATTCCCAGTGTTGAGTTCACCTCTCTTTAACTTGAGTTGTTGAAAATGATAACCAGAGCCCATCCAGCATGCAGGATTTTTCCATGATGGGGTGCACTGTCAACAGTCAGAGACCAAAAGAACAGAGTGTCATCAGGGCACACCTCTAACAAGAGCCGTGCCCAGGAGTTCCACGTCATCATGGCTGTAATTTAAAGCAGCAGCTCTCTGACACAACGGTGGCTGCATGCCAAGATAGGCAGCTGCCCTGATGGCTCGATGAGCACTACTGGTAGTGATTCTGATAAATTAGATGCGAGTCATAAACCAAACGCAGAGGGACATTTTTGCTGTAAATCTCACAGATGTGCATTGTGCAAAAACCTGGACAGATAGATTCAAATTGTGAAACATTATTCTCCTGCTTATGTCCATATGAGAAAATGCAAAATGCCAAAACAATGAAAAAAAATCTCTAGTTACTGCACCAGTGGGTAATTTCCGTAATCTGACCCGACTCTGGATTTCTTGATAATTGTTGCCGATGAGGAGAAACTTTAAAGGACTGAACACAAGGTCAAAAAGTCATGCAAATATAGCACGCTTACAGGGTATACTATGTGAAAGTGGTTCCCACTGAGGCTTTGAACATTCAAAGTGATTGTGATTAATCCCTATTTTAAGAAAGAAAAAAAAAAGGTAAGGCTATATGTTGTTAATTTAACTTTGGCTTTAACAAAAGGACAGGACTCAGCCAGAATCCACTAATTATGGTGAGAATCTCACTTTTGAAAAGCATAAAACCAAGCATGGTTTCAGCACGGGAAAGGGTATGGGGTCCATGGCTTTTTAGTATTTACATGAAGGGGGTCCTCAAGAAAAATAGGTTGGGAACCACTGCTCTACGACAAGGTCACATGACTGGACAAACACTGCAGTGATAATCCTCAATGGTTTTAACACACTCAGATCTGATGTTTGCCGTCATTGTCTTAGTTACACAATGTTCTCAAAGTTTGTAATACACATTTTTATGCTCTCTAAAATTTCAAGAATTTAAATCTTCTGCCACAGACATGCTGCTTTTAACCTAATTTAAACCTTATTTTGAGTTCATAAAACTACTTCTTTCATTTTAAATGACAGAGTGAAGGTGAATATTAATAATAAACACAGCAGTGCTGTGTGTCAGTCTCAGCTCTATATATGTAAGAGGTGGCAGTGAGAACCAAGGTCAGTGTGTACCCCAACTCACATGACCCACCTGCATGTCTCAAAATATTTCCACTGTCCTCGAGGTCAGGCACCTCTGCATGACAGCCTTTGTATGTGTTTGGATATTGCATGTGCTCATGCTTGTTTGTTTTTGCCTTGCACAGATGTGTTTGTGAACTTTCCCCCCTTTGGTAAATTGGACAGCTACATGCAAGGACATTAAAGACAACATTTGCCTTGGTAACACAAATTATCTGTCTTTATGTTTACATAATTGTAAGGCCCTTATCTCCTTACAGTGTAATGTACTTGGTGCTGCTGCACTATGGTTGCTGTATTTCTACATTTCTCACCTTGCAGCCCTCGCATGCATGTACTCCATAGTGGAAACCAGAAGCTTTGTCTGAACACACCCGACACTCGAGATTTAGGGAGTTGAGGTTCTCCTCTGGGCCTGCTGCTGCTCCACACACTTCTGACAATGGACTGGAGGCTGGGGTCAGAGTGTCTGCGGCAGAGAGAACACGACAACATGGCATTTAATTGGAATATCCTTCAAAAGGCTTTTGGTAAAGAAGATATTGGCACCATCAGAGGGACACAGGGTTGAGGCAGTACAACTAATCTATAACATGTCACATAGTGCTTTACATGAGCCTGTAAAATGACAACATATGGCTAAAAGGTCAGTGTTGTTATGATCCCTTTGACTGATTAATTTCTCAATTAACAACGTAATTAATTTGTTGATTGTGCTTCATTTCAACAAGTATTCTTCTGTTCCTCCAACCATGAGGTCACTTGGACTCACCCAATGTGATGGAGCTCTTGAACTCGGACTCAGGGCTCTGGTACTCTGGAAAATCAAATCCCAGTGTGTCATCTCCAATAGACTGGGAGATGTCAGGAAGATCTTCTATCAGGTCTCCACACAGTGGACTGCCTAGGAGGGAATCCCCCAGGGGGGATGGGGGACCGTAGAGATCCGCTGCCATCGTAGTGATCAGGGGCCCAAACATTAAGGGATGACCTCTCACTCACCTGACTGTGATGGGAGGGCAAAGTTAACATGGATGCAAAAGGTTCACCATCAAACTTTTTCATTTTCAAACAGTCATTTGTACATAAATTACAAAAATCAATACAGACCTCTTAAGATGTGGCAATTGGCAATAAGATATTAAAGCTTCCATTGGATCACATGTATTTTTCAGCAAATCCCACAGATTCTTGATCAGATTAACTTCAATGCCTTGAACTCTGTCATGTTCCTCCAATCATTCAGAAACAGCCTTTGAAGTGTGTAAGGGTGCATTACTCTCCTAAACCAGGCCATTGCCATCAGGGAATTTCAGAAATTTAAAAGGGGTGCAAGTCCTCTTCCTTTTTCTATTCCTCAGGTAAGCAATACAATGACTCACGAGACAAAGACCACATCATCTGCTGCTCCACGGTGAAGTTTTGAGGCTCACTTATAGGCACAATGGATCAGGGTCTACTCAGCCCGATGTACAGCAAGCTATGATACACTGCATGATCTGGCAACTCTCCATCATAACCTGCATTAAAAATTGTGTGATTGAACCACATGGATCATCTTCCATCAGAAACATGAAAATCCCAACTCATCCAATCAAGCCACACACACTCGGTTAAAGAAAACAACTATTACTGAGTACATCTTGCCCCCTATACATAGTGTTTACATTATATAATGTATGTCTTATCTGTCTGTCCAGGGTATGTTGACTTGTAAGAGTGGATCTTTCAGGAATGTGTGGGTGGGAGTCTGGTGGAGCTTCCAGCTGCTCCCAGTGGGGTAATGGACATCTGTTTGAGCCATCGCATAATATAAAAGCACCATGGTAAATGCTCATGCTCTGCAACGCTCACTCCAACTTCCTGTAAATCATGGCAACAGATGTCAGTGTTGTTGTACAGTAAGCTGCCTACTTTGAACTCTGCAAAGCACTTTTGGCCGTGCATCCTCATTGCATTGATAAAATCATGCAATTGTAAACATAAAACCACTTAAAACAACATCCATTTTCTCTGACAGCATCACAGCCATGTCTGCATTGTAATGCCAACAAATCTAATCTGCAGACATTTTAGTTTTGATCCGAGTTTACACAGCTACTTACAAAGCTTCACCTTTCATTTGCTAAAGCTACTTTAAAGTTGCTTGCCGAACTAATGCTTCTAACTGCCTTTATTTGTCTGAGTAGCAAATATGCACTCTGTCAACTCTTGTGTCCAGACGTCGAGGACGTGATTGATGTACACATGTTTGCTCTTGCTTGTTTAGTCTGTGTTGCAGAATTTCAGGGGATAGGTCATGACAGTACGTCAAAATTGTGTAAAAGGTCAACATGATATGCGAGTGTGTGGAAATGCATAATTAGGGGTGCATTTAACACGTTATGGTGAGAAATAGAGTGAAGCCATGAAGGATGGTATTCTTTTAGACAGTTGTCAGTCAGGCTTTAATGTAAAGAATCTGCCCTCTGACAGTCTGAGGGATGCCTCCAGACTGTCTCAAGATTTCTCAAGGGTCTAGTACTCTAGGAACTAACTGTTGTTTTTTGACTTGCATTAAGTTTTTCTTGAATATCTTATGGGCAAATTTTGAGAGCATCTTAAATATTTTCCCTGTTAGAGGGATCTAATTGAAGTAGAAGTCACCTCCAAATCTGTACTGTGGCATCATAAACTCTTGATTTACACATTTGTTTGTTTAAAGTAAGTTTAGCTGCAAAAATTTGATAACACGTTTGAGAAATCTTGGTGAGAATTTGTGAGGATTTATTCATCTTATGTGGTGTTTTGAACAAGGTCATCATAAAACCCATGTAGTTTAGAGTCCTGTACAGGTTTCTCTCAGTTGAAATATTATTAAACAATCAAAAGCCATTTCCACAGGGTTAATTGACTTAATTTCCCTTTCCACAGATGACTCGAGCCCACGTTTCCTCATCATCTCAAAGGACATTGTGTTTTAACTCCCAGTGGAACTCTAATCCCAGACTGTGTGCTCTATCTTTAGGTCAGAGCAGAAGTGGAAACGGGAGTTGCTGTGACACACTCCTGCACAACCCAACAAAGCATGTTACCAGATGACACAAAGGATACCACTGACCAACAATCAAGATACAACTGCTGTACTCACATATGCCCTTCTAACCTCAGTTTGGACTGAAAATATAAAGACAACTCTATCTTTCAGCTGTCAGTGCCCTCTGCTGCATCTGAATCGGCAGTTTTGATCTCTCCCCAACAGGTCACCCATGTGTCACAAAGAAGAAAAAACATGCCTAACAATCAGCTGTTGCGTTAAGATTACCATTGACATGCAGGTTGCCAATTTTTGCAAATGCTGTTGATCGGGCTGGAGGAAGCAAACTGATTTACGGTTGTTTTTTACATGCATGTCAGGCTTGAAGTCACAAAAACATGTAAAAACTTCAGGAGGTCAATACGGAGCTCGCTGGTAACATAGGCTACTATGTAAAGCTAAACTGTCTCTTTTCCTTCTAGAAAGCAAAACCTAAAAGTAAGCAGCTACTATGAAACAAAAGGTAAGTGAACAACTTCGCGAAATCAACAAGCAGGAAAGCCTCTTATGAGTATATAACCGCGATTGCGCAACAGCATCGTTTTTTGGGGGAAAAAAAGATTGTTAAATTACCTGGGAGTTTGTTATTCGAAGCATTTTCAGATCATGTTGGACGTTTGATCACAGGGGGGGAGGTGTTTTGGTCCCGGGACACACAGATCCTGACCGGCGTCGTAATGATCTTGACGCGTCGCCTCCCTCCCTGCTGTCACAAGTTACGCTCATCCTTTAGAGGAAGTAACGTAGCAAAGAACGTGGACGTGACGCATACACGTCCTGACGCGTCCGGACACACCTATAGTTTAAACCAATCAGCATGCGGGGACCAGAACGTTTTTATTTTATTCTTTTTAACTTTTCTTTTTATTCTTATTATCATTATCAACAGAAAAAGTAAAGGTATAAACACGTTGTCTCTGATTAGTCAATAAAAGGCAGGGGTTGGCTGGATGGGCAGCTATAATATTTATGTAAATTATTCATTCCTATTAACACAAAGAGCATCATATGAGCTATCATGAGGTATTTAATTGCATAAATACACAGTATATTTAGATTTTACAACTCAATAAACTGGTGCAAAACATCCCATATATCATATACAAAAACATTTAGCATGTTTCAAGTGTTTGTGTACACTTTCAACAGTCTGTTTCTGTAAACACTGTCCTTACCCACTGGCAAATGTTCACATGCATTATATTCAGGGTCATTAACCTTTATTTTTTTTTTATTTTTTTAAATGCTCGACTTGTTTTCTTATTGTTTTTTTTGCTTATATCTTTGCCTTTATTGTTTAAAACATCAGGAACATTCAATATTCATATTAATTTAGCTACAATTTTCACAAAGGAATACAACACAGACTAGTTTAAAAAGGCCATATTCATTTTTATTGTAAATTAATTAAAGTAGTTTAGCATATGTTTCTTAACCAGAACTTTTGGTGCTTTAGTCAGAACATCATTTGCATCTGCTACTGCTTGTCAGCAGAAGTTGTTTTTTTTTGTGCAAATAATGTTCATTATTTGACTGCAGAAAGCAAAATCCAATAGATACAATCAACACATACAGTGTCTGGCGCCATCTACTGTAAATTAATGCATCTCCATCCTAAGACTTAACTGTGGTAAATAGCTGTCATCTTTTTTGTGGAAGTTGTCCTTCAATAGTTTTTTTTTTCACTTTAGATTGTTCTTGACCTCAGCATGTTTCCTGTTCCATCATTGATATCTGAAAGAAATATTTCCAGAATCAGAGATTATTTTTAGCTGTGAACCAGCCAAGGCATATGTTTTCATAAAACTTGTAAAACTTTGACCACACTCTTTAGTGCAGATGCATTAATTGCATTCATGAACAGAATGTTCATCTCTTTTGATCTGGTGCAAAATGAAAATCTTACCTGGAAAATCTCAAGTAACTGCGTTTGTTCTGTAGCAGGAATGTTACAAAATGCATGCATTTTACAAGCCTTTTTCCTGATAAAGGTAAGCTACAGAGGCTTATTAGATTAGCATTATGGCATATAATGAGTTCATTAAAGGGATTACAGAATAAGTGAGCATTTCAAGAATATTCCAAAATATTCTCTTGTTGCACTCCAGTCGAGCCATCACCAGAAATATCAAACACCACTCATTAGTTGCTCTGCCATTGTTTATTATTTGTTTATTATCCAGTCTTTATATTATTATTGAGGAAAGGATTGAGGATGTATGCAGCAAAAACAGAACTTTTACACCATCTTTACAGTACGGGGTAAAAATCTGTAAAACAATTAGTGATACTACTGAACATGTTGTAGCTCAGTACCACTTACCCATTTCCTGAAATCTTTGAAATCGAATGCCAGTCTTTTATCGGCCTTTGTAAATAAGACCATCCATTTTTTCCTCAGTAGACAGGTGGTAAGGAAGTGTGCGTGTGCTCCTGTGATGTATTGCTGCCCTCCAGGGAAGGCAGTAGGTTGTATAGTTAGCTCCTGATGGGGTAAAATCACAACCCTGAAACCACACAACCTACTACCTCACCCTGTGCGAACACCATAAGTCACCCAGGCAGGTGGGGGGGAGGAAGTTGGGGCAGAACTCCTTTGTTATCATTGGATAAAGGAAGACAAAGCTACTTTGTTATTACAGAGATACAGTAAGGTCCAAGTGTACTTTCCTGGAAAAGAAATTAATCTATGAATGTCCACACATTTATAAAGCATCAAGTTATAGCAAAAACTTAGAAACTTGGGCCTTACAGTTTACCCATCAGAACTATAAAAATGTTTTGGCTTTAAATAACAAAATATTTGAACAAAAAAATTAAAAATAAGGTCTGATTATGACAAATACTCAATGATGGGCGATAAAAATAAATATCCTATACATTAAATATACAACATCCTCTGGTATCTAACTTGCCTGCCTTTCTTCTATATTACAATTCACTTTATTAAAAACAATGAGTTGAATTAATAATTACATTTTAAAAGAAGTTCCAAAAAATCTGTGGGTTACTTCAATGTAATACTTGGAATAAAAGTGATGAGTCCAACTGCAAAACAAGAATAAAAATGGATTTACTCTGAAGTCATATTTCTTTTTGGAGTAATGATGATGAAGATAATGATGCCTTTGCAGTCGCTTCAGGAAAGACAGTAAGTTGTATAGTCATCTGACAGCTTGGGAATGACCCTAAAACTATACAACCTACTACCTCACCCCAAAGGACACTTTATGTGCTGCAAGCACCTTTTAGTGCCCAGTTGATCTTTGACCTTAGGGAACAAAAACAGAAAATATTGTCAACTGATTTGTTCATTTTTAACAACTTCAGGAATTTCAAAATCAAATCCAACAACATATTAATGGGTGTTTATTTATCCTAACACAGAGGCCACATAAGCACAATAAGATGTATCAAACAGCTACAGAACATTTTACTGTAAATATTAACTTTTCATTTCTATCAATCATAACCAGAGATAACTTTCTCTGGACTTCCAGAAATTGATGGGAGAATATAATAAACTGTGTAGTCAGATGTCATTTACAGGTCTTAACACCTTAATAGTTGCAATTCAAATAATGCAGTTGCAATACTTCCTGTGTGTCGGTAGGAGTTGGCAGGTCATCACCCCCCAGTGGCATCAGGTCTGTGCAGTCTGTCAGCTCACCTCTCGGGTTTCTTCATCTTGAAGCTGACAAATGAGAAGAGAGTGAGCCGCAGCCGTGTGTCCAAAGGTCAGACTTTCACTTCTTGTCAGACACATGAGCGAGTTAATCTCCATGCTCACACACGTCATGATTGATGGCCACAGAGGGCAGTACCTGAGCCTTTTTCAGGGTTTGTGTGTAGACGCCTGCATACGCATGCACGTGAACACTTGGAGAGTAATTGTCTTCTGTCTGTATAATTTATGAACATCCTGTTTGGGCTGTGTGTGTTACCTGCTAATTCAAACTACCCCATGAATAAAAACACTGACAAAAAATTGACAGTGCAAAAGAAGAAAAACTTTAAACTAGTTAACCAAATCCTCAAACTATTTGTGAGGCTTCATTTGTAGCAAATATTTGTATACTACTGGAAATCTTGGTGCAAATGAGCATCATTTGTATGTCTGTGTGTTTGGCTAAAAGGTCAAGCTGGCAGGTTGTGGTGGTTTTGGGGAGTTTCCTGAGTTAGAAAGAGGAGATTGTGGCTCCGCTGCGGTTTTCCCTCAAGCTGTAGAGCGACAGGGGATTGAGGTAGGATCTAACCCATAAAAGTTAGTACTGCATTAATTCCTCTAATGCACGTGCACACGTGTTCATCAGTTTATGGCTGATTTATTGCAGGTCGGTTATCCCATAAATGCACACAAATCTCTATATGAGCTACTTAATGTCCAAGTCTGTAAGTTAGACCTGACTGTTAACCACTCCTTCACTTACAGTGCTAATATGTGTAAGTAGAATGTCACATACGATCCTTTATTCAGGGCACATTCTCACCAGCCATTTTTATTTGAATCCTAGTTCATTTGCTCAGAAAGTCTGCTTCATTTGGGGAATTGTGAATGTGCAAACAAACTCTAATTCGGATCACAGATGCAAACTTGATATATTATGGGGAAAAAAAATTCTGAGCTTGATTATTTGGATGACTGAAGTCATTACCAACTCAAAAACTCAGGGGAAAAAAACCCTGTCATTTTGTTTTATGCCCCCTATTACTGAAAATGTGACAGTCAGACTTGTCATGTAAACTTACACCACCATACAAAGTTATCCAGCTCCTCCTTTAAATCTGGATAACTTCAACATCAGATGATGCTGCACTCACTGTATTTCAGAAATGGGATAAACTCTTTCGATCTTGCCTCTTGATTTGTTACAGACATCACATCTCATAATCAATTATATAATTCACTTAAATTACTAAATAAATGAGCTGATTATTCTCTACTAGTTTTTTATTGTTTAAACTTGGATAAAGAAATCTAATAGAGGTTCTTTAATTTTTTTTACCAACTGAAAGTTAGATAATCTGGTTTCCAATCAGTACAGCCCCATAACAATTGTTACAAATCCAATATCAGTGAAATACTGAAGATATTAGCAATAGTTCTTAAAGTTATCTGTTAATGTTGTAAACAAAACACAGAGGAATGGAGCAACAAGGAAGTCCTGGGTTACTCAATGTCCTGAAAATTATCCACCTGAATCACAGTGTAAATTAATGGAAATAAAATTAGCTGCTGCAGTGTCTTTCTGTGTTATTTGACCAAAGCATGTTTGCATTCAAACCTGAGTAAATTGTGTTCGCCTGGTAAAAGAAGGCATAAATAATCTTCAGGTAAATTACTCAAAAGTGTTCTAGTGAGATTCTTACTAGTTGCTCATTACATCAAATAATCAGTCAATAATTTTGGAATAACATTTTTCAAGAATATTAATGTTTTTGGTAAATGTTTGAATCACCGACCTTTCATCACTGACTAACCATAAATTACTCATTTACAAACTTTTGAGGTGCTAAATTAAGCTTGTTCTTCTTTTTCTCACATTACTAATGATGTAAAAGCTTCCTTTTTAAAACACAATTTGACTGAAATATTGTACAAATTAAACCAGCTTTTTTACAAACTATAGTTTATAAAGTGAAGTTAATTATTATTAACTAAAAAGAGGTGTGACTGAGGGATTCTTTGTGCTCATAAACTTTTAAATAGTTTCCAAAAAAAAAAAAATCCAACATTTTGGATTTAGGGCTACATTAATGGCAACACCATTGAAATGTTCACATTGATCCTGATTGTTATTCAATAATCAAGCCTTTGAGCAAATATAAAGCAAAACCAACTACTTTCAACTACTAATTGATTTGTCACTTTCATCCTGATCTCATCACTGTAAAGAAATAAAGAGAATCTGAGATAAGAATTTATGACCTTTTGTCGAACCCCAGACCGTATTAGTGTGGGAGTCTGCTGATCATTTCTTCACTCAAGATGACTTAGCACGTCACATCATGGACAAAAATCTGATATCAGTATTATCAATATGAACTTCAAAGCTTAAGCACCACTCATTCTGTGAGGTTATCCTATCACGCTGCTGCAGTTTACCAAGACCACCAACAGGTGTCATGTCTCTCCAAGTATGCAGAAAAGAGTGTGCAGAACCGCAGGCTCCCGTGACAATGAGGCCATTGTGCAGTTCCGGGGTGCCAGCCGGTGTGCCCTCGTGTACGGTTTCCCTCTAATCTTCATTTGACCTTTAGGATGACAGCTTTTCTTTCCCCTTTTTTTCCTGACTTATTTTCTTTGAGGAGATTACCTACAAACTACAGCACAGACTTCCTTATTCAGATGACGTGACACACACTAGATGCCTGAGCCGGTTTTGACAAGACGCATCACTTGCTACAGTCACAGTTGTTTCCCCAGAAGCAACTTTGTTAGATAAACTAAAGACAAACTGGAAATTTTAATTTGTGCCTGCAGGGAGCTCAAAGAGGAAACCAAATGTGCATTTTCCTTCTTATGGAGAAGTCAGGAGGGACTGTGAGCTTTGAGAATTCAACAATGTGTTGGCATGCATAAAAACACACACACACGTGCGCACACACACTTTGAAATATAAATATATCTAGACTTTTATTCACAATAAATTAAAAATAGCAAAAAAAAGTTATCTTCAGCCAACTTTTAAAATTAAGTCTAACCAGGAAAAAACTGTCATTCCCAAATAATGGGACTGTAAATGGAAAAGCAAAACAGATGTAAATAAACGGTCTGCAAAAACACACCAAGGTGTCCATGTCGCACACAGGTCATAAAGCTGACTGTGTCATTAAAGCTGATGTCCCATATGTTACAGTGATCATGGCTAAGAATACTGCAGCTGTATTTGGACTGGATGAAGTCATATTACCATGCAGAGACCAACACTGCAGAGGTTTGCATTCAGCTCTAGCTCCAGAAAAGCCCATACGGCTATTATAACACTGTCAGAACTAAAAAGCCAAAGCTGAACTTGTAACAACTATTTCAGTCTTCTATAATTATCTCTTTTATTAGTGCAATTTCCTTTTGGTTTCTAAAAATCTACAGTGTGTATTTCATGTGTGTATTCTATTGAAATATAAACAAGAGCAACTTAAGATTTAGAAATATATTTTTTTTATTCATAGTAAAATGTTATCCGTGCTAAATTATGGCACTCATTAATTATGGATTATGGACACATTCACACACACACACACACACACACACACACACACACACACACACACACACACACACACACATAAATAAACACAGTATTGTTCAAAAATATTTCCAGAAAAAAACTACTATAAAGCATAATTATGAAAATTTCAAACAATAAAAATAACATATGTTGCAAATGTTTTTCATCATAAATATATATATA
>JAOXYM010000025.1:11756592-11773694 GCA_028567055.1 Leptatherina wallacei | reverse complement strand
TATGAGTTACTTCCACTGTTTAGTTGACAGTGAATACAATGCTGTGAAATAAGTGTTGTCACCTGCAAGCAGCAGTAAAGATAAATGTGGGCCTCACTGATGTGAACTTCAATTAATTACACATTATCCCTTTTTTTTAAGACTCAAGATGCTCTCCTGAACAATAAATACCCACAAAGATAACCTTTAAGCCTGTAGGTTACTAAGGTTATGAAGCTATCTACACATTCACACTCTGGCAAAAACACACACACGCTTCTTCCTCTCTTCGGCGACCAGTTCGGCGGGCTGGCTCCCTCTACAAGGTGGTCTGCTGAGGGGCCCCTCAGCCGCACGCGCCTCAACAACTTCTCTGTTACAACTGTGACCCCGAAGGTCACTCTCTGAAGGGTTCTGAACAAAGGCCATGACCCTGGGGTCAGAAGTGTAGCTCCGGGGGCAGGCCGGGGCCCCGCGGCAAAGAGAGCGTGCTGTTTGCTTTGAAAGGTAAGGATCACTAACACAGAGGCCTAATAAGGATTAAGGGGCCATCCCCTTTGGGATGTCACTCTGGGGCCTTATACATCAGTCTCTATTAACCTCCGTGACCTCCGGCGGCCATTATGGGGCTACGGGTCACAGTCGCTTGCGCTGCAGAGCTATAAAACCAAATGTTACGTGCAGCCTCGGACTCGAGAAAAGCCGCTGATTACTTGGACAAATTGTTTGAACAGATAAGCACCTTGTCAAATAGGACTCAATCCTCCTTTTGAGGAGTCGAGCCTGTTCAGGCAGCTTTCAACTTGTTGCAGTGGTTAACAGATTTCAGTCTTCAAGCAAGGGATACTTTAAGGATTTAAAGCAGTTGTTCACCATAAGGTGAGCTGTTTCAGTATGAAACAGAAGCTAAGAAGGTGATACAAAAGAAGTTTAATCTATCTAAAGAGAAAAAAAAACATCATATCAGCGCTAAAGATTTTTTTTCATTTACACAAAGAGCCCGAGAAGACTTGATAAAACTTTGATAATAGCAGACAAGCAAGAACATTTACAAAATGGAGGATAGGAGACAAGATGGCGTCCTGAGTGACGCAGCCACTTGTGAAAGGCTGAAAAACATGGCCAATTCCCAATTTTAGAAGAAAAGAAAAAAAGGCGTTGACTGGAGAGCATCTATATTTTCAATAAATTCCACAAAAGAAAGTTATTGAGGTTTCACTCTACATGACAGAGTTCAGAACTTCTTTCCTCACCCTGGCTCCTGACAGGAAAGTTTGTCATGTGCCTTTAAAGAGCAGAAATGCTTTTTAAAACGCACCTCGTTTGTTCACTTCATGTTAAAAAATATTCACGGATGACACGAGGGCCAAAATATATTTTAGTTTTTATACAGTCAATGAAGTAACTAAGCCCAAATATTTTACTGCAGAGTGAAAAGTCCCGACTACAGTAGCTTTTCTTTTTATTAATATATTTACTTTACAGTGAATTTAAGCAAATACCATTTGAGAAACAGGATAGAACAAATATCTATATGAATAATAATCTCGACAACATTATTCAGAAAGGCTTAAAATAAATACCACACTGTAAGTAACTGATCATCAGGCAGCAAGAAATCACTGAAGCATATTCAGATAAGCTCCTAAAAGATTTCTTTCTGTTTTGGAAAAACATAAACTCTACAAACTCTCAATGAATTAATGGTTTCATTTAAAAATGAAAAGTACCATCCTTTAAAAAAAAGGGGATGTAAAATTAATTTCCCAATTTTAATTTGACCTAATAAGATACAAAATCCCAGTTTAAATCTGTTTTCATGCAAAAGAAGACACTTCTACCCCAAGATTTTATTCTTTGTTTCAGCCATAAAATTAAAGTAATTTTGGTTTTCCTGAATTCTGCTTAACAGAATTTTAGAATAAATATAACTGATTTTTTTCATAAAATGGCAAAGTTGAAAATCGGGTGCACCTCCTCACACTCTGGAGTAATTCATATTATTAAATGTTACAGTTTAAATTATGAACATGGACATTTTTTAAACTACCTGAGGATTAGTTTCAGGTAATTAAGAAATAAACAGGAGCTTATTGTTTTTCTCTGTGCTTTTTGAAATGAATTGAGAGGATGTAAAAAAAAAAAAAAAAAAAAAAAATTCAAACATTTCTCCAATGTTAAAAATACAGACTTAATGTCAACGGCATAAGTGGCTAAAACTGTGGACAGTTTTATTTGTTTCTAATCTTTATGACATTTAAAATAAAATCTTTTTTTGCAAATGTATTTATTAAAAATTTCTTGGATCTCACAATAAGACACGTTTTTTATTATTTCATTTCAAAAACCACAAGTTTTAAAAATCTGCTTATATTTCTTTGTTAAAAGGATATTTTCAAAATCTTTATGTAACAAAATACACAAGAAACTGTAAACGGGCATTAAAGTCAAACAAAGCAGTAAAAATCATACGTTTTGCGTTTTTTGGGGGACAATGACAAAATGTTCAAATGTTTTCCAAACACAGTTTACACTTATCAGGGGAACTTGCTGAGCACTTTGATTCAAATGTATTTCTTTGATAATCATTAAGCCACTCACCTCTGAAACCGAGCTTCTCTGAGTGGAGAGAGTCTACTCAGCAGCACAGCAGAGCAAAGGTTGGAAAAGAGGAGAGACGAAATGGACCTGCACCCGCTACAGAGTGTCCTACACAGCTTTTAAAACAGCCAAACAGATAATAAATTCCAAGTAAGCAGTAATTTGACAGCTTCTCTATTCTGCGGCTCTTTTTCTTTAAAGTGCTTTGGGACAATCACTGTCCTACTCTTAGTGAACCATGAGATTCCCCTCTCTGGGTCTATTTTGCAGCAGTATAGTTTATTAGAAAAGTTTTGTTTCTAATTTTACAATAAGAATACACAGCTCATCTTGAAGGATTTAGAAAGCATGTAATTAAATTGATATTCATTCAGGTAAAAAGAAACATCACTCCGGTTTTTTTTTATTTGTAAGAACAATGTGAAGCACTGGACTATAAAAAATTTAACAAAACAAAGCTGATACTGCTGCCCTTGCAAGCTTGCATTAAACATTTTGTCATTACCGAAACATAATGAATGAGAAAAATGCGCTGAATGAAAAGTCAAGGACTCTTGAGACGATAACATTTCATCTCCAACATTTATGTAATTTCTGCATGTATGGCTACTCAGGAATAACTTCAATCTTATGAAGCAAAAACAAAAGCAAATTACAGAATTGCAAACAGATAAAAAAATGAATGAGAAAAATATTTTTTCTGATGCAGTTTATACAGGTCAAACTTACCCTGCTTCTCCCCCGCCTCCAACCACACAAAAACACACAAACCTCTTCTGATTCTCTACTAATTACTGCTCACATTTCAGGGTCCATCCCACATGAATGATTAATTATCTTAGCAGCTCTTATCAAACATCAGCTTATGTAGAGCTCTCTGGCATTCTCAGAGAGCAGTGCCACCTCTTAAAGCAATCCGACCTGCTGTTGGTTCTAGTTTAATGCCACGTCACAGAGCCACTGCAGCCTGGATCGGCCTGAGTGACCGAGCTCGGCCCAGATAGGAGCCTTTCGCACCCCAGCCCCCCATCGGGACCGAATGTAGCACGTTTCATACAAAGAGGGCGGTGGCGCCGCATGATGTGAAGCCATGTTTATTTTTCCTCATATTCCTCTTTTGTTTCTTAAAATCAGTATTATTACTATAATTATTACTGTATTGTTTTAAATTCCTGAGAGTACGTTTGTTTCAGTCTCCAACATCCAATTCAGGAACAAGTTTGTTTGATTTCATCTTGAGCACGAGTCTGCACGCACATTCTCAGTCTCACACACAAGCAAGCAAGCACACACACACACACACACACACAAGTACGTCTGCACCATTCTAGGTCACATGTGTTTAGAAATCATGCAAAAGATATAAATACACAATCGTGAGTATCTATATCACAAGTTTATGAATTTAGAAGCTACATTTCTTCGTTCTTTTTTTTCTTTTTGCTTTTCACTGTAGTTTAGTGAGAATACCATTCAAGACGGAGAGTGTGTGCGTGTGTATGAAAGAGTATGCGTGTGAGGAAGACAATCTATTCAAGGCCTTCCATATAACATGCCAGAGATGAAAAGAGCGCTAATAGGTCAGAGCATCTCCTAACTGCAGCAGCCATTTAAGTGGGGATAGCAGTGATTTATTTCTGGGTGGATTTTTACAGAAAGCTCCCTCAGTGCCAGCCTCTAGCCTCATTACTTAACTATCCCTATATCTTCATGAAATATGAAAATCAACTGGCGGCTATGGCGTGTGCATTTATTGTTTTACAAAACATTTACATACTTTTATATATATTCCATGTGAAAACATTCTTTTTTTTCTGTAATCCGTTCATGACGGACTAAAATAGTTTCTTCAATGTAAAGTTTTCATTGCACAGCTTTGCCTTTATTCATATTTCAAATGTCTCTAAATAATACTGAAGTTATACTAAATTACTTAGATTTTTCACCTTAAATACATTTTTTAAGAGAAAAACACAGTAGCAAAAAGAGAAAAAAAAACTACACAAAACACATGAATCAACATCAAAGCACTGGCTGTTTCTTTGTTGGGTTTTATTTTCCATCAACTATTGACTCATTGTGGTTTCTAACCCAGTGTACACTGTGGTGAGTGGGGAAAGAAGACGCTGGCTCTCAGGGGTTAAGATGCTAGCAGTCATGTGCCTGTCGGCTGCAACAAAAGCCTGCCTATGTAGGGTGCATACAGATGGAGTGAGCCCTTTTGTGTGCAGCGTTTCACACGTCGCAGCCTGCGAGCTGCCAGGTCTGGCTCTCTGGGCCTGGCTAGAGGCCTAGCTAGCAGCTTGTAGCACCTGACGTTGGACTCACTTTGCTTGAGATCCTAATGCAGGGAGTTTAGAAAGAAAATGGAACTGAAAATAGTGGGTCACAAAGCTCAACACAAACAATCGGAGCAAAATATTGTGGAGCGGGGGGCAGAGAGCCGTAACCAGGCAGACTCAGATCAGCATGGCAGTAGGTTGTCAAGTAGGACTCCCGTGATAGGTTGCCACAAAATATTTGACTCTTTGCAACCCTGCTGTCTGTCAAATTTCCTGGTAAAACAGTCTTCAAGATTATTTTCAATGTGCTCATATAAATACAACCAATTCATGTTTCGCTCATGTCTATAGTTGTACATAGTTTAGTCTATAGTTTTATACTTTATACTGCCTCTCTGGGCTATATTTATGTACAGTAGAAATACAACATTTTCATGTAAATGTATCAGTGGTAAATACCATCAATGATCAACAGATGTCACCTTAACTCACCTTAACTAGTGCTTTAGCTGATGTAAATCAGAATATTCTTGGCCGTGTAAAGTCTGAGTTTAGATCCAATTTTGAAAAATATTTTAACATGTAGTGAAAATTTGTACATTTCTAACACAAAAGCTGCACATTCATACATTTACAGTGAAGTCATATAGAGAGTAGCTGACTGATGCAGACCAAGGTTTTTATTATTTGATGGATAATTTGTTTGGTCACAATGATGCAGCAACACAGTGTCCTCTAAACATACAAAGCGTAGAATTACTTGACACGCATTATTTAAATGTAACAAGTTAATGTTGTTCATGTCTATCAACATGTAAATCATTTCCCTCTTTCGCTGTCAGCTGATCGACAAGCTTATTTACATGGACCACGAAAGGTGACTTCCAGTAAAAGCAATACAGGTTTATGCTGTATGTGCTCATTTAGACAGGCCCATTTTGCTATCATAGCACATTTAGCAATGTTAAAAAAAATTTTAATGATACAAGTAATAGTATGGTAGTCAAAGATTAGCTTGATAGAAAAGGTGTAGGTTTAGCAATACAAATGTTTAATGTTTGACTGCTTCCTGTGAAAAACTATGGATGAAATAACTTAAAATAAATGTTTTGGGGAAATCCATGTCTCTGCTACAGTTTCGCTCCTCACAGAGGCCAAGATTTTTTTTTTCATTGTGATATATTACAAATATGTGTCCACAGTGAGTGACGTCTGACACGTCAGTCTCAGAAGGATTCAGTTTCTCAGTGATTCAGCTGAGGTGGGGGTCCTGTCCTGCCTGAGGACCCCTGAGCAGCTAACCTGGCAGTTATGACGAATGGATGGTTTGAGACTTTAAACGCAGGACAGTATTTGTGAGGTTTGGGACATCTGCTGCACCGGCTGCACTTAAGCCCACGTAAAGACGATGAAAACTCTGCTGTGGACAAGCAAAAGTCATTCCAGTGCACAGCCCAGCCTTGCACAAAGATCACTTTTTTCTTTTATCTTTTTTTTTTCATATTTCAGCAAGTTGTATTTGCAAAAATACTTCCAACTATGCTGATGAGTTTGGATTGGAAAAAAAGGCTTATGCCACAAAATGACACAGGCTACTCTGAAGAAAATACAGCTGTAAAAATATATTCTGCAATCTTTCCAAAAATCATAATAAATATTTAATGAGATGGTACTTTGCTCTTTCTATTTAGTCCCTTCAAATAAGTTTACAAGCACAAAAACAATAGTTTTACACCCTCAGGGCCAATACAGGATAACTTTTATCAAGCACCTCTGAGCAAATAAGATATTAAGCACTGTCCTGAGACACATACAAATATTGTGCTAATATGACACACGTGAGGCTTTTGTATGAGTAATACTGTGCATCAGAAACAATATCTCATTCTCTGTGCTGGAAAATTCTCTGAACTGAAACATAGTACAGTATCTATTGGAACTTTGTTAAGATCCAAAGAAAATTTATCAACTTTTAAAGCATAATTTTGGTAATTTATGCTGCCATCCCACATGTAGTGGAGTTACAAACGTCCAATTAGCTCCCACATATCATCATCTACTACTCCACATGATGCTTCACATGCTATCAAAAGTGCTACAGAGACAGGAAATAAAAATCAACAGGCACGCAAAATAAAATGGGCCTGTTTTTGTCTATAAAAAAAAAGAAGGAAAAAAGTCTCACACAAACAAACCCCTCTCTATAACTCAAACAAGCTGCTGCCATAAGTTGCATGTTAATTAAACTTTTCAGTACAGCTTGGAGTATTAGCTTCTGTTTTCTGACCTTGCACCTTCCAGTCACCCATCAGACACACAGAGACCAATCTGCATTAGTTATAAACACACACACATAGCATGCCTGAGTTACATACGACTAAAACAAGCTGGTTGGGCGTCAGACAAGCACAGCAAAGGAGGAGATGTGTGGAAGGGAGGGGAAAAAAGTTACCCTAGCGTGTTAGTTTTCTGCCAGGGAGTCCCTATTGACCTGTTAAACCTTTGTGACTGGAACAAATGCAAATGGCGCTGACTTGTTCACACAAAATACTAAAGGCCCATTCAAATGAGGCCCCGGGCCACAATGAAGCAGTGGCCGAGCGCTCTGTGGAGGCTGGGCAGCCCCCAGTCTGAGACGGAGATTCTTTTTACCATTGTACAGTTCATTGTGGCTGTCTGGTGGAGAGCAATCATCCACTCTGATTGCTTTTCCTCACACACGCAAACATGATAAAATTACATTACACCTCTCCTGTAATTCTGTGCTAACTAAATCCCAAACACTGCTACACTGCCATGAACTTTACCCCATAATTGACTGCATGTAGTACATTGACCGGATGCCTCCAGACCTGAACTGTTGGTGTTTAAGTATGACACCAGTTGTGCCTGATAATCACGCACTGTTTAACTACTCTTGCAGGATACTCAGTGTCCCATAGACAAATATATCCTACTTTTCAATTCAGTCCTTTGGGTAAACAGTAAGAAATAAGGCCTGATCAGACAAATGAATGCATCACAACTAGGACAAATAATGAATGAATAAAGCAAAGTCTGAATATTTAGATGATTATTTCTAATACATGAAGAACAGTGACAATGAGCACAATCAAGTATATGCTGATGTTGGATGAATATCAATTATTACGGTACAAGTAGGAGTTTTATTTATAAGCCACAGAGGCAAGAGACATTTTCTAGAACCTCAAAATTCAAAGTGAGACATGAGATATGTGTGAGTCAACCCATTACTGGGTAAACAGGGTTGAAATAATAACATTCTTCAGCATGCTCAAAATGATTGCAGCAAAACACAGTGGGAGGCTTTAAGAAAGAAAAAAATACTATTCTTAAATGTTTTTAATTCCCCCTGTAGCTGCTTTTATCATCGGGACATTTGGAACTAGTTTTTCTGCCCACATTAAATCTACAAATGTTTATTTCATGAGCATACATCTAATAAGAGAAAAAAGAATCAAAAAGCCATGGACAGAGGATGCGGTGACTGCTCATTTGAAGGTTTTCATCTGATTTAGAATGAAGGGTTTTCATCTGAATAGAAGGTCGTTGGAGATCAAATAGAGCTTTTGTTGTTCCATCTCCTCTCTTCAAATAGGAGATTAGCAAGAGTCTGAGGATGGCTCTCAACAGCACATCTGGACAACACCTGATGTGAGGGAAGCTGCCCACTGGACCCCAATGAACAGGATTTATCAAATGAAAGGTTTTATTCCAAAGAGGCGATGGAGTGGGAAACAGACCAACCACTGCAACTGGATAAATCTTATTTGAAAACTTACAGGGTGGGTGATGCTCTATGCTTTTGCCTCGATCAAATAAGTTAATGTATTGTATGAGGTCAAAGCACTGAAGTTCATGTTGGGCAAAGTTATAAACTTGTCATTAGGTAGAAGATAAAACTTGCACTTATATGTGAAAATAACTTGTATGTAAAAGTCTGCCTCTTCAGCTGAGGTGTGCTGTGAATGGAGCGACACCTGCAGAGGTCACACATGAGCTAAAACTGCAAGCAGAGTGACAGAGGAAGAGTAGGAAGAAGGGAAATGTCAAAGAGACACAAATGGTCCAACAGTGAAAATAAACCCTCTTCTAACATCTTTTCCAAAGCTTTTTCGGTGACTGGAGAAATTTTTGGGGACTTGGGGGAAAAGATGACCATGCTGCTATGAGTATCTGATCACACTTGCACTAAACAGTGATGTGGATCTACGTAACTGAATCTACACATGTTCAATAAATATTCTCCAAAAAAGTGTTTTAGATACTTTGTCGAATGCAATCATATAGTGCTGTTCTCTAGAGACTATATCTTATATGATTAGTTTAATGAGGCATAAAATATTAATTATCACTGCTTACAATTAAAAACTCAAAAGAAAAAGGCACAAAAGTTAAATATATTGTTGTCCCAGGCAGCATACACTCACCCTCTTGACCTCATATTGTTCAAACAAATCCCAGTTAGTACAACTGGATAATTACTGGATAATTACAAATGAGCATTGCTTTGAAGTTGCAGAAATTGTTGGATGAAATGATCTCCCTTCTTTTTTAAAACATGCTCCTGTGTTTCCTATGCTAAAGGAGATAATAAAGAAAGTACTGTGGCATTTATTTCTAAGAATTTCGAGTATTTTAATAACTTTTATCATGGCCAGCTATGATAAATTCTTCGAACATTTAGGTCATTTCACTGCCAGGAATCTGTTAGGAATCTGCCACAGCAAAAAAAGACTAAACCGGAGCCAGAGGGACGGTGATCACAGCTTTAACTGTTAGGTTCAAATGTGGGCCTGATCTCATGCAATTACATCATTTATTCTGTAGGTTGAATAATTATCTATTTCTTATCCAGCCATCCAGCTGTTGCTAATCCTTGTTTGATTTATTTGAAATTGTACTTTGGATTCACTGAATTACAATTTTACTCCACCAGGTCTGCTAAGACAGTAAAACCATGCTTTAACTAATATTTGGTACATTATTTCCTGAAAGTGATATTATTTGGAATAAATACAAAATGTCTAGAATATGTTGCTGCTGATTCATTGTCACTTTATAGTTGATCAATCCACCAAACAATCTGAACATCTTTAGCAATGTTCCAGATATTAATACAAAGGGCCAATGTGGACTGTTTCAGTCAGATCTGTTCCTTACAGATCCCAGGGAAATGACTGAGGCCGAATGAGCTAGCACAACAAACTAAAATACACTTCTGCCTCATTCTATCAGTCAAAAGTAAACAAAACTACCAATCCCACACAGTATGCTGTATGAATTATCACGGTACTGTGTGGGGGACGTTTTTTTCTCACTTAACAGAAGATTAAGAAGAACATTTAGTTGTTTTGTTTTTTTTGGTTCAAGCAAACTCAGTGAACTTTTCAGACAGTTTTATTGATCTTATGGCACTTATGCTCCACCAGTAAATTCCCCCAATTTCCATGAAACTTAAAACAAACACAACATACGACTAGCAAACAAGATCTCATGGCCAGGGATAGGTATTCCAGTATGATCGTGTTTAGTCAAGAATAAGTTCTGTTATATATAAGGTTTAAGATAATTTTTTTTAAAAGTCAGAAATTTCAGTTATTACAGCAATTCAAGCAAAAGCTTTCCGAATTGTAAAATTTACTAATACATCGCACAGCTCACCAAAAATCCCATTTGCTAAAGAAAATGGATGGCATATTCTCTGATGATTTACAAGGTGTCAAAGACATCATGCTTTCACAGATTGAAATAAAAAACTTAATTGACTGTACAACATGATTATTTATTCCCAGAGACTATCCTTACATAAAATCCACAAGGACCATATCTCCTTAACTATTTTTGTCTTCTTTATGTTAATATATAATTCCTAAGCTAATAGAAGGCTTCCCCCAGAAAACTTCAACTAATCCTTCAAACCTGACTTTGTTCATTAGGGTCTATTCATGCAATAATCAGTATCACTGAAGTATTAAAAACTATTATGTATTTTTTGTAAAGTCACTTTCAAAACAGATGAAAAAGATGCCTAGGGACATAAGATTATGTAAACTCTTCCAAAAACATTACCTACAAATATTCATTTTCCAGAGTTTGAATTTTAGTTTCCAACTCATTTTCTTTTTATATAATCTGGTTTGTCCTTTTAAGATCAAAAATCATTTTCAAAATATACTGAGCAGAGAGAGAGGAATTATATAAAATGAATGATTTTTACTTTTAAAATTCCTTTGTAGGCAACATAATATTTTGTTTTGGATTCCCAATGACTCACTTGCTTTGCAGTGCGTCTCTGAAGCCTTGTGGCTCCACATCGCCCTCGCTTATTTGATCAGCCGTCCTGCACCAAAAAACCTAAAACACAGGGGAAAGGGAAACACAATGGAACATCACTCCTCGTTCTCAACCTGTACTGTGAAAAACCATCGCGATCAGTGAATGATTAGGGCGCATGGTGCACGGTTCTGTGGCGTGCTGTTCTCTGACACAGTGTGCCAGCACTAACTGGGAACAGGACATTCTTACTGGAACACTTCTACGCTTGCTCTCTGCTAGTGGACGGAGGACCAGCTAGAATTTCTTCAGTCTTCACTTTAAACATAGACTTGCTTTCTAATGACACAATATTTGCCATAATTAAATCATAATGAGTACGTTTTAATATTAGCTGGCATCCAAAGAAGTAGGCACATTCTTTTATTATCCACAGATGAGTGCAGCCTAATTAGTGTAAAAGCTATAAACGAAACCCTTTTAACAAAAGAGAGTTTCTCTTATTCAATAGAATCCTTTTTTGCTCTTTGTGAAATTACGAGTGTGGTTTTAGCTAGATGTGATACTGCTGGGGGCCGGTTTTCAGCAGACATGTCCCAGAGTAGGGCAGCCCCTGCCATATTAATACAAAGTCTTATGAACACACAAATAATGAACTCCTCTGTTATTTCATGTGCACCAGAGTTCATTAAAAGCTGGAGTGTATCTTCCCCACTGTCCCTTGCTGAACACATATTGATGAATATTTCTGTCTTGCATCGGCAATAAGATCCACACTGTTTCATCTTCTATCTTGCAGACACACACAATCTGGTAAGAGATTTAGCAAATCCATGAAAGGAGCTGAACAGGTCATTCTAGTAAGAATATCTGGCCTTGTTTGATTCCTGAAACTCACTCATTAGTGCAAAATATATGTAAAACCTTCAGGATAACATTAATGTTTTGGCCATCCTTTTCTTCTTTTATTTTACTATTACCTTGATCAGACTTTAGTTTTCAGACGACCCAACATGAAATATGTCTAAGGACATATTTAAACTCTATAAGCTTCAGATTAAATGCACCTGAATCAAAAAATTCCTAGAGTTTTTAGGCTGTTCATAAGATATCAAATAACGCAACCATGCAATCACTTTTGTTCCTGTATTTAAATATTTGAACTCTGTATCTATCACCCTGAAGGATTCGTTTTTCTTTTTCTGTATTTATACAGCTTTATGAAATATAAAGGATTTCAGTATCCATAATTCTGGCCAAAGCCAACTTGTGTAGGTGTTTTATGCTCTTTTTACTTGCTCAGTACAGAACGCAGGCAGCTTCATTTTGCTATGGGTATGCTAAAATTGAACAGGGGAAGAACCTGCACTGCTCCCCACAGAGCCCTGCTTCATTTGCTTTTCACCCCCTCCGTCTTCGCCCTCCTCACCTCCCAATCTTCTCATAGGACTCATGAACTCTCCACAAACCTACAGATTCCCTCCAGAACACTGCTGTCCATCCGACACCAGAACAACTACAAAACAGCAACAGAGTGAGAGAAAAAGCTGATACAGACAATGAGGTATAAAGAATGAAAAGAGGGGGAGGGAGGGAATAAGAGAAAGAAGCAGGCCAGATTGCAGAGCGTTGAATCAATGCAGCGGCCTGGACTCCTTTTTTTCTCCCTCTACCCTTTTTTTCTTTCTTTTTTTCTCTCTCAAATGATTCACAGTGGAAAGAAAAGGCCTTTTTCCTGTCCTCAGTTGAACTCCACATCAGCTTCCTGTTAGAAAGGCAAGGAGGAAACACCCAGAGCAACATGCGCGTGCGCACGCGCACACACACACAAGTACACACAGAGGAAGGCCTTCACTTGTAGGTTCTTTGCTGCCAGAGAAATTAGGTCAAGCACTTAATGCCCTGCACTGAGATTTGAAATGTGAAGTGTCTGGTGGGGACAGAGAAAGCATACCACAGGGACAAACATGTATGCAAACAGGCGCCTGTTGCACTTTAACACAAACACTAGCTACACACTTTACTGTCAACTCATGGTCTGCCACATTATTAATACCAAGAAAGACTGAAATAATCAGTGGCAGGCGCCCACCCACCTGATAATGCACCATCCATCTGTGCAGATATGAACAAGACAAGGTGGCTCCACAAATGACAAATTTACAAGAGCTAAGAAAAATAACATCTAAATCCCTTTTATGTGTAATAACTAAAGCACCACGAGCAACACTTTCCCCAGACAACCCCATTAGAGAGCGACAGGAGTCGGGACAGCACAACACTGCAGTATGTGCCATGCCTGCCGAATATCCCCTTGTACTGCCAACCCCACCACCTCCCGCATTCTGACCTGAAATGCCCTTAAAGAAATAACACACCATATCGCCATTACATCCAATCAACTATTCATAGAAAGGCTGGATTGTACTCTGCCTCATCTTGCGTTTAGGGTTTCAATCAATTGTGTGAGAGATGAGAGTGCAGCAGGGAGGCTGAGAGGGACGGTGAAGCTGTGCTGTAAGAAAACGAGCGAAAATGTCCTGGGAATCAAAACCCCTTTCCCTCTTTGTATTCCCCACTGCCAGTACGGCCCAAGATGCAGACCTGAGCTACGGGGCAGCAAGGTAAATCAGAAGATAATCACCCCAATTTTATCTCTGCAGCCATGTTTGTTCTCCTGTCCTACTGACTTACAATGGAGAAATGAGCCCCAGCCCATTGTCTGAAAGCCACCTGTGTTTCTGTTCCATTTTCTCTCAGGCACAATGGTATTTTCCTGTTTATAGCGATAACTGTGCTTTATAAACACACCACATAGAGGTAGTAATACATCACATAAAAGAGTGTGATTGCAAGAGCTGTGGTCAAAAGGTCATTCCAGCCCCGTTCATATTTCGGCTTCTGACATCCCTGTTCCTTTTTCCAGTAAAAGTGAGAGAAAAACAAGTAACACACAGAGGGAATGTCATCGTGTTTTACAGCCAACGCAGATCCTTTCTTGGGAAACTGATAGTATGAGCAGATTTTTAACCGACAGGCCAACCGGCCGGCACACAAAGCTTTGAGTGCACACACACACAAAAAAATACACAACCAGATGTGCAGGATGCCATAGAAGAGCTGAAGGGAACAACTTCTTAAGATAACCTGATAAAAATGCGGTGTGTATGTGCTAGTTTAAACTTCTGACTTGTGCAAAGTAGTTGCACTGCAGTGCTGTAAAGCATGAACAATCAAAAACTGTAGTGAATATGTCTAATATGAATAACATAATATGTGAAAGGAGCTGCAAAACAAGATCATCTTACTTTAAATCCATGCAAAGTACTAAATACGATCCTACAGCAACATTATATCGCACTGCTTGGAGCAAGGAGATGGCCCGAGCCCATTTATCTAAAAAAAGACTAGCAATTCTATCGATGAATTATCCCGAGCCACAAGACAAAAGGATTGGACTAAAGAAAAATGAACCATCAATACATCTAAATTGCTCTGTTCTTTATAATGCAAGAATATGTGCTACCCGATGAATAAGCAGCACCTGTTAATGCTGTATATGCACACATCCACAGACTAAAATAAAAACAAATCAACACCAAAACACATGATAATTAGACCAGCACAAGAATGAGTTCCCATATTTTAAAAATGTTAAATGTTCACTTGAGACATGGCCAGGAAAGCATCATACAAGGCCCTTCGACCATTAAAAATACATTCAGCTACTGCTGACTTAGCTCCTCTTACATTTCTCTGAATTAATTTCATCAAAAAACTTGTCTGAGGGAAACCACAATGACACATCAGTGGAAGCCACACAGCTCAACCATATGTTTTCATGTCTTACATACACTGATTAACTCTTAGACAAACAGCTCGAGAGACGCTGCTTTAGTAATTAAAGGCACATTTGACTGAAATACAACAAATTGCTAATTTTGCAGAGCGTGATGTTTTCCGCTGGATTGACGTGATCCGCCCGGCAGGCTTATCTTTGTTTTGCATCGGGGGACAACAAAGAGGAAGATTATGCGTCTCTGCGATGAGAAACTAGGACACGAAAAAGCGACCTCTTTTCTTGTATTACGACGGAGAATTTTACAGTCTGGCGACCATTTCGTCTTCAACCTAAAGGCTGGGGGATGTCTGGGTCTTGTGCTCAAATTTACAGTCCCTCATGTTACGCAGTTAAAACTGTTATTTAGAAAGAGCTTGTTATCAGCACCCTGGAAACTTCCCCCCAAGGACTGTGTGGATCGTTTCAGTCACAACAGTGTCAATATCCGCTGACCCAGTCTGGGGGGGAGATACATCGCTACAGTACACACGCTGTGTAGCTTCTTCCTTAATACGAAACGCTGTCGCTGTATTTTTATACACTTGCTGCAAATTCAAACCCATAAAATACTCAATTCAACAAAGAAAAACGGGCGAACATTAATACGCACCGATACGTCTCAAGTTCAAGTTGGTTGGTCTCTTCCTCCGATGTGTCCCAGTCAGCGGGTTTTATATTTCCTACAGCCCTGCGATGGGCTCGTCTTCTTCTATTATTTGGCATGACCCCAGCAGAAAAATAGTATAACCACAAGGCATTAATGTGTACGTTAAGAAATGATGAAAGTCATTTTCGGCTTTGCTGAGAGGCGGGTCTCCGAGAGCGGCTTCTCAGCCACGAAATGCTGTGTTTCCGCGTCTCCGCTTTCTCTATCTCGCCGGTCATCTAGTTGAGTTCAGCGGGGACACCGAGGCTGCAGCCTGCGCCGTGCGTTCTGCGCCGCCGATGAACCAGATGCGTCAAGTTCAACTGAGGTGAGACACGGTTATACAAGCAGCCGCGGTGCGCAGCAAGGCGAGCTGCACTATCCTGCCGCGTATTTAAAGTCTGCACATGCGAGGAGAGAAAAAACAAAAAACAGAAACGAAACATCACTGATATACCAACAAAAACTAGAGCTGCTTGAGATGATTATTAAGAGCTACCTCACTCCCCCGCCCCCCCCCCTCTCTCTCTCTCTCGCCCCCTCCGCGACTCTGACAAGCACTACTTGCTTTGGTGAACTTCAGGGAACAGCTAAAAGAATAAGATATTTTAAAAATGTTCATCAATATTTATTTTTTTCACGGTTGAAAATGTCTTAATTTACGTTGTGAAATTATAAACTGCAGCTGTGCTACGTGGTCGTTTTAAATGAACACTTTTGATTTATGTTTAAAAATGCAAAGAAGCACAAGTTCATTATGAAATCATATGTTGGGAATCATAAACAGACTAAATCCGTTTTGGATTATTTTAGAAATAACAAACTTTTGTCATTAGTTTTATCCCTATGCATAGATAGAAACAACATTAATGCATAATTTAGCTATAGTGTTTCAATACAAGTGTATTTTGGCAACCTACACATATTATTACACTTATTACAAAATAGGCTACACTAAAAAAATCCGACGAGAGTAAAAGTGATATACTCGCATATAAAGGGCAGAAATACATGGCTTATTGATAACTAACAGCTTTATTTTTTTTATTTTTTTTACTTGCTAGCAAACAAACAAAGCTGAGTTTCACACACCTGTTTCCCCTGCGTTAATGATCTCGACACAGTTTTGTCCTCCAGTGTAAGTTAATAAAGGTCAACTTACCCACTCCACCACCAAAGATTACTTTCAAACAAGTCCAGACTTGTTGAGTCTCTTCCTCACAAACACAACTGATTAATCAGCTGAAGAGGAAAGAGGAAAGTCTCGGCCGTTAAAGGAGCAATCCAACATTATGTAACTTTCTAAAAGTGATCTTTACTGTCAAAACTAGGAAGGATTCCTACTGAGCTGCATTTGAAAGGATAGGAGGTAGATATGAGTATCAGATGAGTAATAGCCTGCACTAATGAAAATGCTAATGTGTTTATATGTACATATGAATAAATAAATACATAC
>JAOXYM010000025.1:11718763-11740603 GCA_028567055.1 Leptatherina wallacei | reverse complement strand
CGCGTGGACATCGGGGACAGTGCCTCTGGATTGGCGGACTGGGGTGGTGGTTCCTCTCTTTAAGAAGGGGGACCGGAAAGTGTGCTCCAACACTCCTCAGCCTCCCTGGTAAGGTCTATTCAGGAGTCCCGGAGAGGGGGGTCCGTCGGATAGTCAAGTCTCGGATTGAGAAGGAGCAGTGTGGTTTTCGTCCTGGTTGTGGAACAGTGGACCAGCTCTATACTCTCTTCAGGGTCTTGGAGGGGGCATGGGAGTTTGCCCAACCAGTCTACTTGTGCTTTGTGGACTGGGAGAAGGCGTTCAACCGTGTCCCCAGGGAACTTATGTGGGGGGTGGTCCGGGAGTATGGAGTGCCGGACTCTCCCTAGTAAGGGCTGTCCGGTCCCTGTACGACCGGTGTCAGAGTTTGGCCCGAATCTCCAGCGATACGTTGGATCCGTTTCGGATGAGGGTTGGACTCCACCATGGTTGCCCTTTGTCACTGATTCTTTTCATAACATTTATGGACAGAGTTTAAGAGGAGCGTTCTAGTGCAGGTTCCACTGCTGTCCAGGTGATGTAGGGTGTGATGTAGAGCTGTGGCCACATCCACATCTTCAACTGTTCTGTTAGGGCAGTGAGTAAACTGAAGTGGGTCGATCAGGGCCAAGTGGGACTGGTTGTTGAGTCTTGTAAATACCCGAATACTGTGTTTTAAATTGAAATTTGAGATTAACACTGAGTCTGTGGTCTAAAGAAGTCAGCAAAACGTTTTTGAGGAAGCTGGATTAAGTTTGTTTTGTGCACTGTTTATTTATTGAAACTCTTGTAACTTTTTCTTTTATTGCTTGGTTTTATGGGCTCTCTGTTAAGGACAGAAAAAAAGCCTGAACAACATAAGGATCTGTTCAAAGATATCCATAGTCAAACTGAGAGATTTGAGTTCACTCTGGGAGTCCCAAGTTAAAAAGAAGGCCATCACAAGCAGGCAACCCTATTACATTGTGGCTGATGTGTTTGTGATGTTATGTTATTTAATCTATAAAAAGAATAAAGAAATCAAATTATAACTGTTTTGGAGTTTTGGCTATGACACATTTAGCAGAAAATTGAGTTTCTTTGAGGAAACTTTTTCCAGAATGTGTATACAACCAAAGCTACAAAGACATAGCAATCACCTTGGTCATGTTATTATGCTTCATATGTGTTGAAATCTCTGTTTTTCCCCCTGTCTATCTAACATGGTACCACTGTTGTATAACAAATCAACTTTCAATTACCTTTGCTTTGCCCATTGGGATTAATTATTCATAATTCTAGGTTAAGTTATTTCTCAGTTTTTATGACACTTACTTTCACACAGATATAGCATGGTGGGAGTGTTATGGTGAAGCTTTGAAAGAAGTGGGTGCAGTGCTGGTGATGCGGATTCCAGTCTGAAACGTCTCATTAATTCCTCACTTCGGTGGGCTGTGGGTAGGCACAGCAAACTGATCATCTGATTCAAATTTGTGCTTTTAATCAGTGGTTATATTCTTTATAACCATTCACAATTACACACCAGTGGACAGTTTGAGCTTGGACTAACTTCCACTATGTCACAATACCCCTTGACTTGTCACTCTTTTCATCCGCTTTAAACATGCAGGTTTCATGTTAAAAGGATGCATTTAGGCTAAAGCATGTGCTTGTGCCCAAACCAAGTCATACAGCAAGTGAGATCTTTTTTTATTTAAAGCAGTGTGTCCATATCTGGATTCAGAAAAGACTCGGATCTGCTGCTGGCTAGAAATAGTGATACTTTGTAGAAAGACATGCCGTTTAAGTGCTATCTAAGTCTTAGAAACAGTTGTTGAAGCTTCAACCTTTGTTGGCCCTGAGCAGTGTGTGTATTGTCCTCTTTGGCAGCTAGTTCAGCAAAAATGCTGCTTTTGACATCATATTGATCCATGCATTTCTCGTTGCTGGTGTGGTTACACAATGAGCATCAGAACAGCAATCCAGTCTTTGAAAGATGAAAGAATGAACTATTTTTATCCAAATCACTGCTATCTCACAAAATGCTTTGTTGGTTGTAACAGGAAATGAAAATTAAGGTTCCCATTCCATAATAATATCCTAAAGTCTTTCAAAAGAAGTTTTTACTCGTGCTCAGATGATTCCTACCTCCATTTGGAACGTTTTATCTACATGGTCTTCTTGTGGTAATTTGTTCAGTTCAAATAAAGCTCAGAGCGTCTCAGTTTCGGCCTGAAAAATGTCAACAAGAAGCCAGAAGAGTATGCACTTTGTCCTCCATTCACTCTGTGAAGCCAACCCCATAAAATGCACTTATCCTTCAAGCAGGGTGCCATTAGCTGTGGAATGACTTTAAAATGTGGTCACTGCAAAATGTCCCTTTTGTTTTTACAGAATTTTGTTATACGAGGATTTGCTCTTGTTTGATCACACAACCACTTCAAACACACATCTCCCCCATCATGTCTGGACAGATAAAGCCTAAAGAGTTGTCAAAAAGCATTGAGGGGACAAAAGCTCTTCTAATGATTAACCTGATGTACCTGATGTGGATACAGCAGCAATATTTAGCTGAAGGATTTCAGATGAGCTTTTCTTTCATGTCACCACATGAGGGCGTAATGTTGGATATAAACCAACATAATACACAGTGTAAGAGATTCTAGCAAATATCTGAAACAATTCATAGTTTCTGCACCATTGAAGAGACTCTGACAGAGAATATCCAGATGGTTTTAACTTTATTGTTGCCATTATCAAATTAGTTTGTACATAACTGTATTTGTTTTAAAAAAAAATGGTAAAAAATTCTTATTCAACAGTTCAAAGCAAAATACATTTAGTTTATTTACATTAAAAACAAACAAAAAAAGGATAGATGCCACATTTGTTGAGCTGATAACTTTAATCCTTCTTGCTTTAAAACGACTAAGATAATTCGTTGATGTTAAGTGATGAGAAAAGTTGGCCTTGTCTTTGTTTAAAGTTACAGGTTAGATCCCACAATTAACTCACAGCAACCATAGAAATAACTTTGGCAATCAACTCAAGGAAACATGAGAGAAAATTGAATGAAAGATCACCAGAGAAGTGTGGATGGAGGGCACGAGGGTGTATAGGAAGTGAGTATGTGGGGTGTGCGCGAACTCATTCCCAGGGGCTGGTTCACCGGTGGAGGCCACCGTCTTCCCTCCCCTTCCAATTCCACAACATTTTCACTTTTGGAGACATAATCTGGGCGTATCGGAAATCCAGAACCCCACCATCTGCCCCCACCCTCTCCACCTAGTCCTCTTTCAGTCCAGGTGGCAGATCGCACATCGGCTGGGGGATGCAGCCGCTCATCTCCAGCACATGGACAGCGGAGCTTGGAGCTGCCGCAGAGCGCTTCGGCTCCATTAGCTAAACAATCTCGAAAGCGGGCGAAACGGAGAAAATTTTTCCTTTTCACGCCTGGACTCCAGATTTTAAAGGATTTATTTGTTCACATAATTTTTTATTTTTTTTTACCCCCTTCACTATTTCTTTTTAAACCAAGAGCAAATCCAGCTGTGTTCAATGCGCAACCATGCTCATCATCTCGTCTCGCAGTGCGCTGCTGTCCGTCTACTACCCACAGATCTTCCTCATCCTCACCAGCGGTAGCTACCTGTACGTTTCTTCTAAATGCTCAATTTAAATTCAAGTCGCTTTCATGTCCATCTCGGGTTGAGACTCGCGTGTAAATTCTCCAATTACGCGCACAATTGGTTGGCACAAGACGAGTATATTTGTAGCAGGTGTTCACACAAGTCTTAATATCTTTTAAGATTCATTATTCTTTCTGCCCATGTTTGGGTGTGCATCACAGAAAATCGGAAAAAAGCCCAATAAAAATGTAAACAGTAAACATCTTTACATTTTTCATGGATGCCAGATTATTTTTGGATAGTTTTAAACAATGCGTGACGTGTCTTTTATTAGTTCTATTTTATTCCGCTATCAGGACAGGGTTGCCGATTTCTTCCCCAGCATATGAGCGTTTTCATTCAAGCCCTGAGCTATAATTTTTTATATATCTATGTAAAGCTTGATATAGTGCAGGCAGTATTTAATCTACATGATTCTTTTTACATGTTGGAGCATGTGCCCAGCTGATGAGATAACCTGCTCTAATGGATTTACACATTACACCAGAACCACTTTGTCATGGGAGCACCTCGTCAAGACATGGGCCAGCATATGGAAAAGAGTGCTATTACATTACTTCATGTTCTGCTTACAAAAACAGGCCTTTGTAATGAACTCTTTCTTATGGCATCAAAAGATCCAGACCTCCACAAGGAGTGATTGCTGCACCAAACTTTCCTCTCATTCCTGGGAGCTTAAATAGCTCTAGTGGTTCATGTGTTCTGTAACAAAGAGAAGTGATGTGATCTTGGAACATCCATATTGTACATTAACAGAAATGCAGACTTCATCACAAATAATATTAGTAATCTTCTCATTTTGCCCAATAACAAAGTAAACCCCAAAGTTAGGCTCTTTTTCTTGATTTTTGATAGAATGTTAGTAATATTTTCTTAACCTGTCGCTATTTTGGAAGAATCCATCATGATCAGACTTCCTTATGACCTCCATTTCTGTATGTCTACAGGGCGTTGTCCTCCGTGGTAGCTCTGGGTGCAAACATCATTTGTAACAAGATACCAGGACTGGCTCCCCGTCAGAGGGCCCTCTGTCAGAGTCGCCCTGACGCCATCATTGTCATCGGCGAAGGCGCCCAGCTGGGCATCAACGAGTGTCAGTACCAATTTCGTTACGGCCGGTGGAACTGCTCAGCCCTGGGAGAGAGGACTGTCTTCGGACAAGAACTGAGAGTAGGTCAGTCTGTCTGAACTCTTTAGACTCTTTAGATTTATCAAGTTAGTTTCAATAGTTTTCATCTTGATGAAGTTAGAGAAGTAGGGTAACGTAAGAGGAAGAGGGTCTCCTCATGGTTTGTAGCATTTTGACACTTATATTTTGTAAAATAGACAGAAAATAGGGAGAAAGAAAGGACATGATCCTTCTTCCACATAGGCACAAAAATATAAACCCTATATCACTCCTACATAAAGTTTAAATAAACTCAGTAAATAAATCATTTTGATCCAAATTCTTAGTCATGTGTGGACTGATATGTACAAACAGGTGTCAACAGGTGGACTTTATCTGTATGTTGCTCTGTGGGATGCTGTATTCTCCGTGTAGCATATGTAGCTGCACGAGACAATGTTCAAGACTTTAATAAAGATATTTCTGTTCAGAGCCCTGCATGCAGCAAACACAATGAATGAAGGAGCTACAACTCAAAAGGTTTCAATTGAGTTGACGAAGGTTCCGTCCAGGGCTCATGTGTTTGACAGCACCGTGCAGTCAACACATTATTACAAAGTGAAAGAGAAGTTCTATACAATGCATGGGGAAAGGCTTATTAGGGCACTCTTATCATACCTTTAAATGCTGAAACTGACACTTGTTTTTCCTCAACATTATTCCCACATACGCCCGTTTGCTACTAGCCTCTTCTATAGATTGCATTTCAGCTTGAAATGTTTTGTTGCGGTCTTGCAGTGGGTTTAAATGCATGTTTAATCTAGCAGTTCTGGGAGCGATCGCTTTCTCCAACACGGGAGAAGGGGGCAGACAAGACGTCTGGATCAAATGTCCCCCTTTTTTTTCTGACTAAACAAACTCAGAGAGACACACGAGACTGGACCCTGTTCCTCATGTCCTCTCCATGAGAAACAATCGAGAACTTTCTGTAAGACAAAATTTAATTAGGACTGCATAAAAACTAGTTAAGAGGGTTGTGACTGTTTATGAATGCCAGATTCACAGTAAGAAAAAGAAAAGAAAAAAATCTAGTTCCCTCTTTTCTTCTTGTATTTTGTTAAAGAATATAAATATAAGCCAGGGCCGTGCACCCCTCTTGTGTGGTGAATGTATGATCCACCACTTCATTTGACTGACCTGCAGGGCCTGTGAACTCATTAAGCATTGAGAAACACTAGAGAGATTCATGCAAACCACTAATTGAAGTCAGCTCCAGCAGCTGGATGGCAACAATGGAACCCTGCATGCACTGCTGTTCAATCAAAACAAATCACAGCATGAAGAGAAGGCTGTTTGGCTATTGCTTGCGCCTGATGCCTTGAGAAATGTTCACCATACGAGAAATGCTCACCATACAACATATCTGAATGGGTCGCAGATTTAGCTTGATGAGAGAAGACTTCAGAGTTTGTTTTGAGTTATGGATGAGGGGAACCGCAGGTCTGATGGTTTCTGCGAGTGAGTTTGTCAGGTTGGAAAGGAGCCATTAGAATCGCCTCGACCAGAGACGGCATGCATTAATACTCTGGGTTGTTGAGCCACACACAGGCCCAGCATTATCCTAACTGGAGCGGCAGGATATCCCATTACCAACTGTAGTGCCAATAAATTCATCTTCCCCTCCAACCAATAAATATAAATGTCTTTAATCTTAAGTTCAGATGGTGACATACACCAGGACATGTAAACGAGGACATGTCAGTCTAGACTAGATTATTTCAACGTGCGACACAGTAGTATCATTTAACGTAATAATGCGGACCACCTAAAACAGACACAGGACGACACTTAAGCTGCGTGAGAAATTCCATTGATGAAAAACATGAAGATGCCAACCCATAACAAGCTCCTCTGATCAGCCAGCAGATGTCACTTGTGTTTCCTTCACTGCACCGATTGTTGTTTTAACAGTTGCTGACTGCTGGTGTACAGCAGTAACCGAGTATGGATCGAGACATTCAGGGGAAAATGAGGTGTTATGATGTTACGCAGATGCTCAAACTATTTCATTTCAACTTCTGAAGTACCACTTCTGACACCAAACTTTTGTCTTTGGAATGTAGAGCAATAGCCAGATTGCTGCTAATCAAATGGACATTAGCAGGAGTGACCACCTGAAAACATGGCAGTGCAGCTTAGGTTTGCAAAGTTACATCTGAACAAACCACAGGGCTTCCGGAACAATGTTCTTTGGACAGATGAGCGCAAAATGAAGATGTTTGGCCAAAATGCACAGAACCACATTTGGGGAAAAAAGCAAACTCAAACTATCAGCATACATGTTGGTGGAAGAGTGATAATTGGGGATTGTTTTGCATCCACAGGAAACCGGCAAACTAGCAGTCACTGAGTTAACCATGAACTGCGTCATGCAACAGGACAATAATCCCAAACACAGCAGCAACTCGTTAAACAGATCAAGAAAAAGAATCAGGCTTTTGCAGTGGTCCAGACCATAACTTGACTCAAAGACTTAATACATCTATAAGCTGTAATAAATCATATAAGGTTGTACTCTTTAATATGGGACAATGCACACGACAAAGTTAACAAAGATGTTTAATTATATGGTAAAGCTATTCAACACAGTCCTGCAAATATCTGAATTACTTTAAACGACTCAAGTCCAACTTATTCTGATTGTGCTTTGTTTTCTTCAGGCAGCAGGGAGGCAGCGTTCACTTATGCCATCACTGCAGCTGGAGTTGCTCACGCAGTGACAGCAGCATGTAGCCAAGGCAACCTGAGCCAGTGCGGCTGCGACCGTGAAAAACAGGGCTACCACGACCAAGAGGAGGGCTGGAAATGGGGGGGCTGCTCGGCTGATGTCAAGTATGGCGTGGAGTTTTCGCGGCGGTTCGTGGACGCCCGTGAGATCAAGAAAAATGCCCGTCGGCTGATGAACCTCCACAACAACGAGGCAGGCCGAAAGGTAACACAAGGGACAAATTTTAGTTTGAATGTAAAGTATCAAAAACTGGAAAAGTTATATAAATAGGAACGTTTATGTGCAAATAGTCTGTTAAATAGCTTGGGAAGAATTAATTTGACCTTTTTTTTTTTTTAAATGAGAAAAAAAGAATCAGCTGTTATCATTGCTTATTTAAGATTTCTGTATATCAAATTCTGTAATGCAGCCATCCCATGAGGTTGTGTCCTCCAGTTCATTCAGTGAACTACCAAGCATTAGGCCAGAATAGAGGATATTATTGTAAGGCTGTGTCTCTTCCTTTCTCAGTGGCAGCATCTAAGACCACATTTCTGCATCAACGCACACACTGAACCAACGAGTCAAGGGAAGCTTCCAAAACAGTCATGTTCATGAGGGAGAGAGAGAGAGTGGCTGATTTAACTAATGGTGTGGACAAACAGGTCGCGGTGTGTTGTTATGAGCTCTGTCGCTAAAAAAATCTTATATTAAAAATGCATTTTCATCGAAGGGGGTGCAGCCACCCCCTCCCCCCGCCCCGCCCCTCCCCTCCCCCATCAATAGCCGTCACCTGTCTTATTTTGTCATCTGAAAATATTTATATGACATTATAATGTAAATCTGGCTCAAACAGCCATGTAATTCTATACACGTATGGTTACACAACAGCTCTGGTCAGTTTTCTCCGGCTGTCACGCCATTCTGTGGTCTGAAGAAAGGTAAAGTTAATTAGAGACTACAGTTTGGGGGTATGAGTTATTTTCCCCAGGTTTTTGACATAAAGTTGGCACACTCGCTGCGACGCTGAAAGTTGAGGTGCCGCAGAAATCCTAGCTTACAAGAAGAGACAGACTTAACCACTTTAAATGTTAGTAAAGGACCTGTGAATTTACAATAACTACACATCTACCCCACAGAACACATTTTCAGCTCATAACTTGTCTTTTTTAATATGCACATGTCTAATCTACTCTGTGGGAACAGATCCTGGAGGAGAGAATGAAGCTGGAGTGCAAGTGTCATGGTGTGTCCGGTTCCTGCACCACTAAGACCTGCTGGATCACCTTGCCAAAGTTCAGAGAGATCGGTTACATGCTGAAGGAGCGCTACAGTGAAGCAGTTCAAGTAGAGCCGGTACGGGCCTCCCGTCTCCGCCAGCCTTCCTTCCTACGTCTCAAAGAGGCTAGGGGCTACCAGAAGCCCACAGACACGGACCTGGTGTACCTGGAGCGCTCTCCCAACTACTGTGAAGAGGACACAGCGACAGGGAGCACAGGGACGAGAGGCAGGCTGTGCAACGGCACCTCAACCCACACGGACGGCTGTAACGTGATGTGCTGCGGCCGAGGCTACAACACACACCACTATACGCGGGTCTGGCAGTGCAACTGCAAGTTCCACTGGTGCTGCTTTGTCAAGTGCAACACCTGCAATGAGAAATCTGAAGTGTTTACTTGCAAGTAGGAACGAGGACATCCGAAGTAAAGGACCTGGAGGTATTTATTATATTTTGCACATTTTTGAAATCCAGTTTGGAACAGTTGAAAGAAAGGAAAATGAAAATAAATGAAGTTTGGAAAGCACTGGGAGCAAGACAAAAACTTTTATGATACATATCTGCTTCTGAACTGACTCAAAGAAAGATACAATGAAGTTCAAGGGATTTTATGCTCTTCTGTTGCATTCAACAAAGCTTCATTATCAACACAGCATCTTGCAAAGATGTGTTTTACAGACATTGAGCACATGAGAAAAAAAAAAAGGAAGTGCTACATGAGAAATGTACTTTGGACTGCCCTGAAACAGGACTGGCTCTGAAGAGGCCTGAATGAAAGCAGCCAAACACATTAAACTGTCCTTTCACACTGTATTCTGTTTAAACACTGAAAATGAAACTATATTATTTATGCAAAACATCTTTAAACTTTTAGCATATTCAAACAGCTCTAACATTTTTCCCTCTTTGCAATCTTTATTTAAAGTGGGGAGTAACCTTTTTTAGTTGTATGGAGTCATATTTACAGCCACTAAAATGCTCTTTTCATTTTAATCAGCGCCATATCTTGCTATAGATTATTTTGCACTCACATGGTCGATTTTTATTTTATTTTATGGGACATGACTTATTTAAAGGGGTTGGTGCTGCCGGGTGCTGTACCGAAATATAATCACATGAACGCCCAGAGACCCACACGTAGTATTATAAGCATCCCAACTTGTCAGTTTAAGCATCACTTCATCCTGACTGCGACTGTTGTTTTGTTTTTGGAGGACTCTTGACTCCTGAGAAAACCATCCGAGCCTGGTTGGAACTCCATGGAGGTGCAATCAGGTTCGGATACATCCAACATTCCCATGAACAGCAGAGACATGGAATTCCACATCGTGGCCTCTGCTTACACAAGGCCTTCCAGCGTGGTTTAGGCCTGCCTGGATGGATGGCATGTGTCCTAACCACACAGAAGGGGGTATGAGAGGATCAAAGGCCTCAAAGCTATTTTTGGACAGCACCCTTAATGTATTCAGAAATGTTTATTTAGGCTTTATATAACTTACAAAACAATTTGAAGAGTATATTTTTATATGAGGAACGTGGCACTTTATGTCATTTATAGATGAAAGAGAGTCACTATTTACAAGTGTTTTCTAACGTCATTGTATTCAGATTTAAAAGCTATGAATTATTTGGAATCTATGTCTTTGATCAAGTTCCTGAACTGTAAATACTCCATGTATTTTATTGAAAGCAGCCTAGATTGTCCATCTTAATACGATCCTTCACCTTTCAAAGTGGTCCATAAAGGTTAAGTTACTTCAAAGCTGTGGAAAGTCCAAAAGAAAACTGTGGAAACCACTATTAAGAGAGTAAAAACGTGAAAGTAGCTTGTGGATTAAATGTTGAAGGCTTCAGCAAAACAACTGAGTGCACAACTTTAGATCGAGCAGATCCGTTTCCAGTTGTCTTAATAGCTCTTTTAGTTAATCGGGAACAACAGTGCTTCTAAAAGGCAAAGCTATAACCTACAACAGTTTTTATTTGTTTTGTAGCAAAATCAAAAGTCTGCATCACTTATGAACAGGGAGAGTTGTTTTTTTTTTTGTTTTTTTTTTAATAAATAAAACTTGAGCATCCTTTTAATGCTTTTTGAATTTCATTTCACGAGTTTTCTTATTCAAATAACTAGAAAAGGTTTGATGTCACACGCAGTTCTTTACTAGGCATCGTTACCTGAGCCAAAGTCGAAGAATACACCAAAAGGCCAATATGAAACCAGAAGGCACAAGTAAGTTGCAGAAGGGGACCTGTGGTGTAAATTGCTGATATGGGAAACAAGAAATTCTGGCCTTGGCTGATGTGGTGGGAGATGAACATGCGGCTGCAGCCATGCCACCTCATTCAGCCCCGGCTGACTTGCACAGCCTCTTTCCTGTGGGGCTGAAAAGCATTGCAGCCAGCCAGTCGAGCGCAAGTAACAGCTGTTTTGTTAGCCGTCTGAAATCCTGGGGACCGGAACCACATAAGCTCCCTTCACTATGCTGTCGGATTGTGGGGAAAGTCCGTCCGATTGTTTCAATACATTTTGTCATTAAAAATCAGAGGCAGAGCAAACAAGGTGGAGCAGGGTGTGGGCAGCCCCGTAAAGCGCTGCATTGTTGAGGTGTCAGGACCGCTCAGCTTATCAGTCAGCGGGAGGAGCAGGGAGGGATGACATTTTGCAAACTAATGCCTCTTGTCCAGTTCCCTCACTCGATGGATGCACACTTTCAGCGTGCTCTCACCGTTTACTGATCCAGAAACACAGCCACTGCTCAAATGAAGAGGTGCACACAAGGAAGGAGGAAGTGTGGTATATATTAAATACGTAAGAAATATCTATGGAATCTGGTAGAGGTCAATCATAAGTTGATCAGATGAAACAGGAGCTGCCTAAGAAGTAAAATATGAAATCACTGCTATAATTATTAAAATAGTTAAAGATTTATGCAGATGCCTATTCCAGCCTTTTTTTAAATCCATACTAGTAAAGAAAAAATTACAAGACTATGTTTAGTATAAAACTCTTGTTGTAGCATTAATATAGGAGTGCAAAAGCAAGCAGAGACACAATATTAAGCTCAGAGTATGCACTGAGCTTTGTTTTTAATTTAAAACATGCATAGTGTCAGATATCTGTACTCTGGCCCTGAGGTGACACACACAAGACTGGACGCAAACCAAAAAAAACAAAAAGTTTAAGAAAATACAACAAGCTCAAAGACAGAATGATGACCAAACAGAGAGCTCAAGGAAACAGAAAAATAGTATTTTTTATTTTTTTTTTGTATTATTTTTTCTGGAAAGCCATCTAGTTTTCTTGTTTGTCCAATGTTGCTGTGTTTCACACATTAGGGCGGGCCGGGTGCCCATCTATTTTATTTAATAACTGCATGCTGCATCTAGATGTCCTTAATTTGTTATATTTATGTTCACATAAGCAACCATTTTAATAAGGAGGTTGTTAATAAAATGGCCAAGATGCCACAATTTAATTAGGTAAAGTGGGGAGGGGGTAGATTACATCAAGTTTTGGTCATTCTCTGTTTCATGGTTACTACAAATGCCACTACGGGCATGAGAATAATTCCAACCCCTGCTGGTAACATCACCATCTCTGAAAAGCAGAAAGCCTGGACACTACGGTGCTCTTTGTCTTTGGATTAAACCGCAAGGCATCGACTTCTCCAATAGGTACCAGCATGTGCTTGCCACTCACTAACTCCTCATTTCCCAGACTCAGATCAAGACAAAGCAGGAGCTGCTGACATCCTGACCTCTGCCTGTCTACCACAGAGCCCTCATGGGTCTTTTGTGTATCAAAAAATACCTTATGCCCCAGTAGGGCACGAGTGCTCCTGTTGCTGAGGTAGAAAAGCAAAATTTTACATACTTCTCTGAAATGTTTTAATTAAAAGCACTTTGTCTTTTCTTTCGTTTTGTTTATTTTTTTAAGCCAGCGTACCGGCAGTGTGTCAGTCAGCGTTTCTCGAGTCACAATATTTGTTTTGTTTTTGAAGACAGGTTTTAGATTGCCAAAATAAGCATAACTAATGAGGCTTGTAAGATGAATATATGTGAACATGTACTTCTCTTTAAAACTGCCACTTTACATGAAAACCTGCCTAGAAGTTGAGAACCTGTTTTCCTCTTTGCAGCTTCTCCAATGTTTTACGAGTCTTTGCTCACAGGTTTGAGCAGCAAACTTCCATCCCGCTCCTCCACCAGGAAACCCAACTCCTTGAGTGCAGAGTAGTCGGCCGGACCGCGCTGCTCCAGACTGGCAACCACCTCCTGGTTCTGCTTGTTGTGTTCTAAGAGGTTCCTGATGGTGAAGATGGCCCACTGGTTGATAACTTGTGGCAGTAAGTTTAGGAGAACAATGTCAGGATTTCAGTCACATTAATACAGTTTATCCTCTGGGATTTCACAAGTGCTATTCAGTTGCTCAGATCAGTATAAAATTCATGAAATCAATTTCAGTGTTGATACATAAAAGCTGTTAGATAGGTTAATAACAGGACATGGAATACAGGGAAAATATTTTCATCATCCAGCTCTGGATGTCAAAGTCCTATTTGTCTTGGGCTGTGGAGTACGCAGACAGCTCCATAAACAAATGAGTTTAGCAGACAGGTTATATTTTCTGATACAAAACATTTCAACTCTCCCCTCTCATGTTTCACATATTACTTTCTAAACACTTTCTCTGTGACTATGTTTTTTTTTCTGAGCAGAAACAAAAGTCTGTCATGAAAAGGTAGACAGAGTGGGCTCTCTGTGTGGGTTTGCTTGTATAAAAGGGCTGCATGGGGACAAAGGCTTGGCTCAGACTGTTGACTTGGTGAAAAGGCAGCCTGGCACATTACGCACATTTTAGCAAACTAATATCAGCAGGTAGTGGGATGCCCAGTGGGGTTTTAAAGTGAAATTATTTCTTGCACTTCAAATGGTTGTGAAATGTGTCACATATGCATCCCTTTCAAAGTAAATTAAATTATTAGAGCGGAAATGTGTAGCGTAGCCTTTTTAACTGTAAGCTTCAGAGAGACTGGACTGCATGATCAATTTAGAGATGTAGTGATGAGTGGTGTTTCATTTCATGGCATCACATTGAGTTTCTTAAATCTGCTGCTGCCTCATGTGTACGAATGGAAGTTTACAAAATAATTTAAATGCACATTTATGAAGCCTTTGATATGATGTCAAGAAACATTTACATAGCAACTGTAAATGAACCACAGTTAATTGTTCATATCTGCCACCCTAGACGCAGTTTAGTTGTGCGTTAAAGCAACACTACCTAACTTTCTGACCCTAAAACTCTGCGTTTTCCAACTCATTTTAAAGGCACACTGACATTCAGTGTGCACATTTCTGGGGCTGTCATTTCCCAACAGTGTCCTGAGGCTCAAAACCACACTTCATGACTTTTTCTTCCCAGCTCCTGATGTCTTGTGACAACTGTGCTTTGCTTTACCCCTCCTCATCACACACCAGCAACTGGATATCAAGAAACCGGCCATTATGGATGCACAACATTGCTGATTCAGCAAAGAAACATAAGAGGATATTATCAAAGGGAGCGAGGAAAAGAATGAGAGAAAGCGACCATGCAACATCTACTGACTTTTACTGGCTGGAGACAGCTTGGAGAAGAGAAAGGATGCAAAACAGATGCTGAAATAGTCACCTCCGTAGCAAAGACTAAGTCAGGAAATCTGCCAAAGTTCAGTAGTATTGCTTTAAAGCTGCTTAAAACTAAAATCTCTACATTCAAACAGCCTCCATGACAGCAGCCCATGAGCTGACCAGCATATAAACACAGCTGTAATTAAAGCTTGATGCAGCATTCGTCATTGACTGATAACTCATCAACTTCCCTGAGTAACCGTTTCTACAAACAGCCAGAGCGACTGAAACGACTGCTGGACATAAATATGAACAATCATTTAGAAATATGTGAAATTCATGTGCACCTGCACAGATGTGTTTGTATCTTCAAATCACAGTCTGCTAATAAAGGATACAAGGATTGTTGCTGTCTATGTTGCAGTTGTCCAAGATGAGTGGGATGCCTTCAAGTTCTCTCACCTGAGAAGACAAGTTTAGTAAAACATGGAAGAAAAGTCAGTTCATATGGATTTAAAGTCCAAACATATGCTCGACCCGAAATTATGTCAAGAAATACCTTTTGTCAACAAGCGATCATTTCATAGAGCTTCTTGACAGTTTCTAGACTTTTCCAGTTTCAAATTTGTAGATGAATCAGTTGTATTTTATTTTAGGCCACCTGACATGAGCACAATCGAGACAATTCTTAAATAATTTTGAAATCTAATGGCAAACATCTACATTATTAGTTCTGATTAATGTAGTTCATTAAAATCAATTACCGCCACACCAATGCACAGCATCTTACTCAAGCTGCAGAAATAAACCATCGAGCAGTCTGATCAAGAGGAAGCAAACTCAGCAGTGCAACCTGTTCTCCTCTTACCTCCCCCTGTAATCAATTAAATAAATGGTATCATAATTTGGCTTCCTATATTGTTTCAGTGCTCTTCTTATTTTTCTTCTGAAATATCAACAATAGTCAAAAATCATGAAAAGTTAAATATTTAAATATTAAAAAACATCTGTCTGCCTTGTTTAACCATAGTATTGCTCTCACCCACACAATGGTGGGCTTCACAACTTATTTGGATCCGCTTGGAACTTGATGTGTCATCCAAAGATACTTCAGGCTATGGAGAGAGTGCAGACTGAACCACAAACATTCATCCTTTCACCTGAGGCATAGTGTCCATGTCCTCTTGGGAACTCAAAACATTTGGTTTCAAAAGCAAAGATGAAAAAACTAAAACCAACTCCAGTCCTAAAGAGCCACTGTCGTGCAGGTTTTGAATGTCCCCCTGCTCCAACACACCTGGTTCAAATTAAATGGATCTCCCCAACAACAGCTTGTTAAGTTCTGCCCAAGCATGTTGACTGATTAATCTGATTCAAGTGGGCTGCAGCAGGAAACATACAAAACCTGTAGTACAGCGGCCCTTGAGGACCGAATTCGGACGCCTCTGCTTTAAGACCTGGAGAATTTCCAAAACGGTTTCCTTACTTTTATCGTGTGTGCTGGAACTCTGATTCTATGTTGTTTAGTCAGAGTTTAACATACTACATTAAGATTGTTGTGACTATGAAACAGAGTAGCTCAGAATATTTGGTGCACCAAGCATTGCAGCATTAGGCCTCTGACATGTCACATTAAGATAGATGTAATGGCTTGCTGGTTTTTGCAGTGCTCGTGTTACTTTCCCACTACGACGACTCAGAGCACCAGCTGTGTAAAGGACATTTCAACAAAGAAAACCCCCAAGCACATCTTACAATGGACCAAAAAGCAAAGCGCCGACATTGTGCATCACCAACTATTTAAAATAACACCAAGATGATGCATGTCTGCTGTATTGTCTAACTCCTGTACTATTTAGCTTTCAAAAAATGTCAGCTTGGACTCACTGAAAAGAAACAGGTGCATTATACTTAAAAACTACTAATATATATATTTTTTTAAAGCTGGTAATAAAATGAAACTCTACTGAAGATTCAACAGAGAAGAAAACATTCTGGAGATGTTGTTTCCAGAGCCTAACATCCATGCAAAAGCAGCATGTGGTTGGCGGTTAGTCTGGGTGATCTGCTCTTTATCAAGTGTCTGATTCTATAGGCTTAATCATTGTCTTTGCTTGTTGTTGCCATTGTGGTTATCCCCAATAGAAGTAACAGAACAAGACGAAGTGCTGAGTTTCAGGAAATGGAAATGCCATTTATACAGTCAAAGATACACAGTCGTTGAGTGCTGCAAGCACCCAGGTCTGGATTTCCCACTTTCAGAGGAAAAGTTGCTTACATTATGTTCAAACCCATAAAGGGATGAATAACAAGAGACTGGACCCTGACTTCAGCCCGGTACAAGCCGTTCAGTGCTTTGTATGCACATCTTAAATTACAATCTCTCCCGAAGGTGAACAGAATGACATTTGGTTTACTGGAAGTACTTGGTGAAAACAGATATGGGGGTGATTTCTGACCACGGACAGACCACAGATCAGCATCCATAAATATTATGGAGAGGCCAGCTGAGGGTGGCCATCCCACATGCATTCCACAAATCTGTTTCTATTAAATACAACCAAGTCTGTAATGCACCACAGATATTCTCCTCATCTGCTGTATTATCTATCTGTGCTTTTTGTTTGTAATATGTTGACAGATGGTGAGGAAGAAAAGCTGATACAATCAGCACTACGGCAAAAGGAGGTTCAGATTTAAATTACAGAGCAAGCAGAGTTGAAAGAACACACAGTCTCTTGCTTCATTCGACATCACACTTGTCTGCAGGCCTCAGCTGTGCTCAGGATATCCCCATGACTGATGCAAGAGCTCGTTACAAGAGCCTGCACTCTAAACATGTCAATTTGGGGTACAGATCTGTAAAAGCTAAATCAAGTGGCCCTCCCAGACCTCTCAATCGCCTCTTAACCTTTGAGCCTATTGTGTTCGACTTAACAAGGGTATTTACTGGATTCTAAGGGAGTCGGTTACCATTGGTAGAAGGGAACATTATCAGACTAAATAGTTTCAGAACACATGTATCAGCACATGTATTGATAGGATTTAGAGAATTTTAGGGGAATTTAAAGGGATCATTTCCTGTTGGAACTATGTTTGCAAATCTTCAGAAGCAAAAAGCATCGAACGCTTCACTGAATTCCTCAATGATAAATCAAATTATAATATTAATGATCAAAACTAATGCCATTTTCTTGTCTGCTAAACACTTTCCTCAGCTGTTGTTGGAACAGTTGCGCAGCATATTCTGAATGATGTAGAGTCTAGACCACAGAGAGTGATGAAGAGCTAATCAAACGAACTTATTCTTTGTGCACAAGACATTTATGTTGAATGATGTTCTGGTCCCACCTGTGATGGTTACAGGTGTAGCATCCATCCTATGATCTAAGCTATAAATTCATTTTCTGTAATAATGAACAAGCTGAGTTGAAAGAATTCAACTTTCATCCTTCCTGTTTACTGTATAATATTTCATACCTTATTCTGGTTGTTGGTGTGGCTGTGGCAAAGGTTTCCTATCAGCCTGATGAGGTGGGCCTTAAAGCTGATGACAGGCGAATGTGATGAAGGGTCTCCATCTCCACTAAAAGATGAGAAGTTCTGAGCAGTGCTGAAAATATTCTTACTAGCCTTCCCTATAGCATGCACCTGCTCCAGGAGCTCTGAAAAGAAAATGTAAAGAGGGGAAAGAGAGGATATATTAAAAAAAAGAGAGAAAAACCAAAATCCAAACAAACCAAACCATTAAAGCATGCAACTATTCAACTGGTTTATGATATCATAGTTTGGGAATGTTAACTTAAGTCACGGTTTTAGCAAAGAAGACATTTACATGAATCTTTTTCCTTTCTAAACCTAACAGAGCGAGGAACCTGGATCTCATTTTTTCCCTACTTACCAACTGTGGTCACGAGAAGGTCAGGATGGTCTTGCAGGAACATGAACTGTTTGTGGTCTGAAGTCAACTCACACAGCACGTCCAGCAGACTGATCACCGTCAGTGCCTCCTGCAGGACCTGGAGAGGATTGCGCCCAACAGGCGTCACACAGAAAACTGATGTTTTGCTAAACAATGCAAAAAGTGAAAACTGAAGAGCTGCTGGGATTAGTTAATCCCGAAATAACAACTGAAGGTTTAATACTACGTGTACCTCATCACTGGAAGCAGAACCTGTAGCAAGTGTAAGAACAGCTCCACATCCCTTCTGGAAGGAACTGGCCAGAAAGCGAGCCACACTTGGGGGGATGCCACACTCATCTGAGTCCTCCTCTTGTAACTGGGCAAAGAGCAGCTCTAACAGAGTAACTCTGAAAAGTATGTATAAATCTAGATTAAACATCTTTAGTTTCATTTTTCTATTTAAAAAACTCTTTAGTATTTCCTGATGAGCAATGTCTGAATCAGAACTGTTAAATTCACTGATTAGTGTTAAGAGAGTTAAGAGAAAAGCATTTTAATAGACATTGGAAAATACAGCCTAACATATTAGCTTTAAGTATCCATCAGTGTACCTCAAGTAATTGTAAAATACCTTTCATGGTGGGACATCCCAGAGTACATGCTTTCCACCAGAGCTGAAGACATGAGGAAATGCTGGGTTGCAATTAGCACCCTGGAAATGAACAAATATATATATAGATGGATATAATTACGTGTGTGTGAGTAAAAATAACAAGAAGTAGAAAGTAATGAGAAACTTCAGAGACACAACACTGTTTCTCAAAAAGTAGAGACACTGTGCAAAACACAAACAAAGAGCCTCACATAGTGACTTTCATCAAGCCCTATATCTAAAGCGCCACACATCCAACTCAAACTTACGTCCAGTCCAGGTCAGGTTGGATCCTACAGAGCTCCATCACCCTGAGTGCCAGTTGGATATACTGTGGCTTTGACAAATCTTCCACCTTGGTCTCATCCAGACAAGTGTGGAGAATCATAGAGGTGTAGTTCAGCACCTTCTCATCATCAACACTGAGCAGCTGCCTGTTCACACATATTTGGGTTCACTCAGTATGAGGAAGGATACTCAGCTTCATAGAGTTGAATTGTGACCTTTGCTCAATAAATAAAACTAATCTTGAAAAAAAAAAAAGAATTGGACAGATGCAGATGTTATGGACAAGTCCAGTGTTCTATATGGTGTTAAAAACATGAGTGCAACAGTGTGACAGACTGTGACCAAACTTACAGGAGAAGATCAGGAAAGCTTAGCTGCCAAACGTCATCCTTACATAACTGGTTTCCAACGGCTAAGTTTCCAAGAAACTGGATCCCACAGCGAAGAGCTAATCCACAGAAGACCATAACAAATGTCAAACAAAAGCAAAGATAAAAGTCAACAGAGTCCATTGAAATGTCAACTCACTTCATAGTGAGTCCAACTTTAGACTTACGTTCAAATATGGCATTTTTATTTTCTGAATGTATAGCCTGAAGCACACTCAGGAGTTTAATGGACACATCAATGAAACCAAGATCCCTGGAAGGGAACAAAATAAGAATTAACAAAAAGTTAAGCTGATACTTAAATTTTTTTCTTAAGTGAAAAATATTAATTAAAATAAAACACTGTATCATTATATAACCCTGAACAACTTGGTTTTTTTGGGGGGTTTTTTGTAATAGGACATCACAAAAAACCTGCTACTTACCAAATCAGGTGTGTGTTAACATAATGCAAATGAGGAAAGACATCAACAATAATCTTAAAGAAATTACTGTTGCTGCCAATCAACCCGATAATATTATAAGGCCATTCCCAAGTATTTGCAAATGTAAGTTCACCCCAAGGGCAGAGTGTGCAATGTCGTGAGAAATTATTTGTTAAAAAAAAACAAAAAAAAAACTCAAAAGCTACATCTCGGACTCCATAGGCCTCAGTTAGCATATTAAATGTTAAAGTCAGGACAGTACGTTTAGAAAAAGACTGAACAAGTATAGCTTGTTTGGAATATTTTCAAGGACAAAGTAGCTCTCTTTAAAAAAAACATGGCAGTACAGCTTAGGTTTAGACTTAGGCAGATAGACAAGAGCAAAGTAGAAATATACGGTCATGATGATTTCTATATTTATAGATTTCTTATTTACATTAGTCAAAACAATCCAACAACTTGCCTTCACAGAACCACATTATCTGTGGCATTACCTGAGCAGTGTTTGGTTGCGTGCACTCTGGACACAGGAGTTCCTCTGTACTCTGAAGCACTCAGCAGTCAGCTGGAGCTGCAAGGTAAAGGGCTGCAAATCATCACCATCCCTGTTAGCAGTCTGCAGTTCTTCGCACAGCATAGTGAGGACCCTCAGGAGATTAGAGAACACTTCCTCCTCCACAGCATCCCTGAGAACAAAAATACAGCCAGCTAAGAAAACGGTGTAATGGCTCCATAAAAGTTACTTGAAGAGGATAAAACCAGACATTCTGACTCAAGTACAGGTGTAACTTATTACATCGTTAATTGATGCTTTAAGTGTAACATACAAACTGATAGCTATCTTACTGTTTTATCAGTTAAAGAGCATGATTTTTTTACAAAGGCAAAGAGATGCTAAACACAACACAGTGCAAGAAAATATTCAATATAAAACAGTCATATTGCATATAGCGGAGTAAAATCCAAATCCAAGTTCGTTGATACTATAAAGTTAGCTCTGAATATTAGCATCCATGTTCCTTAGACGTTATATTATCTGACAGCTGGATGACTCAGGTTACCGCTAGCTTAGCTACAAAGCTAACACTCTGCGTTACCAGTCTAAAGATCAGCAAACGACTCAAACCATACCTGTATTCCTCATCCCGCAACGCAGCTGTAAACGTTTTTAACACTTGCAAATGTTCAGGGCAGTGTTCGTCATTCAAAATACCAGCGATAGAAGCTGAAATATCCAAGTTGTTGTCAGTGGAAGCTGCCATGATTCCCTGTCATACGAGTGGGCGGGACTTCCGGGTAAGCCTATTAAACGCTATTGGTTCAGTTTAGGATGGAGGCGGAGTCAAAACATGTGCAGCTGTTACGATTATTGACAGCAGCTTGGAGAAAATACCTTCTTATGCAGTCAATGATCTGTACACTTACCAAAATACTATTGTCATATTTTTAAATATATATATATCTATATATTTACGTTTTATTCTTCTATCTGAACTTTACATGCTTTTTCAAATTCAGATTTTTGTGGAAAAAAAATAGAAAATAGAACATGTATCATGTTTCCCTGTTAATAAACTATAATGATTTATATAAGTACGGGTTGAATTGTGAGTTCATTTATGACCCTCAACAGGGTTAAAGTTTGCAAAATCAGCGACTTAATGTGTTTTGAAAAGGACCAGTCAGTTTCCTGGATTTTTATACTCAGGGGCCTGATCTAGAGGTGCCCCAT
>JAOXYM010000025.1:11646879-11712224 GCA_028567055.1 Leptatherina wallacei | reverse complement strand
TTATGTACTGGAGGAGCTGGGATGATGTGACATGGATTTCTACAAACTGAGGACTAAGCTTCTGTTTTTGTTTTAATGTATAATGTATCGATATTGATGGGTTTTTTTAGATTTTGAAGTGTCAAAATAATCACTATAGTATGCATGCTGTAACTGTTACTAATGAATACTGAAATGTAAAAAAAAAATAAAGTTGTCCTCCGAAGAGGGGGGGTGGTGGTGGGCCAAAAAAAAAGAAAACAATTGTACATGAAAAAATGTTTGGATGTGTTATGTTCATGACTTGTGTAGGAACATAAAATCTACATTTAACTGCTCCTGTGTTTAAAGACGCACTACTTAATTTTTGCCGTTTTCTCGGGTGCGCCTTCTATTGATGGCTAATTCAGCATCCTCCCTGTTCTGAGAGATCTCTCCAGACAGTAAAAAAAAGAAGTCTAATCTTGACTCTTGCGTTATCTATTGCTCTGTCCCTTTGTTTCCTCTCTTCCTCCATGTCTTTAACGTTTGCCGACTCCGCCGTGGTGCGCGTTCAAACGCCCGTTTTCGTTAATATTCGCTTGCTAGAGCGACGCGATGCATGAAGCAAATACTCTGCTGTAATGTCGCGCAGCGTCCCAAATTAAAATCGTATGATGTTTTTATCATGCAGTTTTATGGTTGAAAAGTTAAGGAGTGAGTCTTTAATGTTTTCTTCTGCCTGCATATTTGTAAAACTTGTTTTGTGTTGTGCAGCACTTTAAAAAAACAAAACATGGTTATATAAATAAAATGGTGTTTTAAATACTTTTTTTATTGTATTTTAATAGAATGTATTTCACAAACATACTTTGAATCATCCTGTACATTAAATGTGCTAAGAAAATAAACTTGTTGCAGAAAAACTAATCGGTGTGCTGAGGAATAAAGTGTTTCTGACCCGTGTCCTAGTCACCTCATTTCTGTATTTGTACACCTGTGACATAAATGTAACGAAGAATGTTAAGGTTTCTGAAAGTCATAAGTATTATTGGTACTATTTTAGCTGCATAGTTTCAGGAGGTAGACTGTGACGGTAATGTTACTGAAATTGTTGCCAGTATTTGTAATTTTATGTGGTAGGGGGAAGGGGTGGGATTAAATTGAGTGGTGACTTCTCATTTAGACAAATCTATTTTAACAACGTAATTCATGTACAGAGGCTACAGCTACTCGGTGCAGCCGCCACAGGTTCAAGTCCCAGCTTGGAGTTTTCTGCCATCTGTCATTACCCACTCTCTGAACCCTTTCCTGTAAAGTTACCATTGAATAAATTCCACTAGAGCCTAAATCCATTTTTTTTTTTTTTAAATTGTAAAAAAAAATGTGTGGACTTTTTCAAACAGAGCTGAATAGCGACAACCAGGCCAGAGTTCAATGTTAAATGTCCATTTGTGACCTATAAAATTTTTATTTAAATTTTTAAATTGATATTTCCCATCTATTTTTAGTGTTTAATGTTTTTTATTTTTTTTATCTGGATTTTTTTCAGTAGAATAAACTGCAACATATGAAAGCTGATCAGTGGACTTTGGGTAAAGATGTTTATACCTTCTATTAAAACTGAGGTTTTTATGCCTGACATCTGAAGCAGGGGTTTCAAACTGTGTTCCTGAAGGTCTGCTATCCTGCAGGTTTTTGTTGTCCTTGCTCCAACACACCTGATGAAAATCAGATGGATCCAAGAGCCTATCAGTGGCTCATTGAGTCAGGTGTGTTGGAGCAGGGATGCATGGAAAACTTGCAGGATGAGGGCAAGATTCCACACCACTGCTGTAAGAAGTTAGGCCCATTGGGATTGACTGCGTCTATTTACAGTCTGACTTCATGGTCAGACGAGAACTCGTGAGGGGGGGGGGCTATAAAAGGACAAGTTCGTTGACGTGATTACACATTTGCAACTACTCCAAATTACACACAAAACTGTTTATATGGTTTACAAACCACATGTTACACATAGAAGTACCCAAAGTTACAGACAAATTAGTTTACACTGTTTACAAACCATGTATTATGCACACACAATGATATTGAGTCTATTTTCTCTCCATAGGAATCTGCCCACAGATTTGGATAACTCTAGCTTTGATGTTTTCATCCTTTTTTTTCCTCCCCGTTTCTATTCATCCTGGGGGTAGAAACGTTGGCAATGCTCATAAAAACTCAGATGTTGCTGAATGTAGTTGCCCAAGAGATTATCATCAGCCAACACGACAATATTCTTAAAGAATTTGGACCAAATCCCTAAAATCTTAGAGCTCACCGATCGTTTCTCCAAAGCATCAGGTCTCACACGTAATCACAACAAATGTTAGCCATACACAACTGCTCTCTCAGTGTCGCTCACAACATTCCTATCAAATCCTCAGTAAAATACCTCGGCATACATGTGACTAAAGATGAAAAAATCTGTTAATCCTTAAACATACAAAACCAAATTACTGAATGCAAATCAAACTTAAATACATGGTTGCAGAGAGACCTAACCATCTTCAGAAGAACTTACCAAACTAAGATGGAGTCTTTAGCTAGATGCATATATCCTGCATTTCCAATGGCTGTCCCTAATAAGTTCATAAAGGCTATTAACCAATTAAACTTTAATCTGGCGAAATCGGATCCATTACATTAAAAAAATCTGAAACTATAAAGGACTGTGAGGATGGTGGTTTACAGGCTATTGATTTTTAGTGTTTTTAAATGCAGCTTTAAAATTGAAATGGTTAAAATATTTCCTAATGGAGAGAAATAGTATGTGGCACTGGTTTCCCAGGGGTTTATTTAAGAAACTGGGTGGAATGGATCTTTTACTCACATGTGATTATCAGATTGAAAAATTAATTATACAAATAAAACTGAATTGAATCTGGAATAACAGATATGTGTTATAAAATGGTAAATCTTTCTTCTTTCAGTGCTGGATGGATAAAGGGGTGTGGGCCACAACACATCTGATGAACGAACAGGGACACTGGCTGGCCTTTGAGAACTTCAACAAATATGGCATCCTATGTACACAAGATCAGTTTGATAAAGTGATCAAAGCAATCCCTGTCCCTGTTAAACAAATGTCTGACGGAGTCAGCAGACCAAATTACAGACCCTACAAACCATAACAACCGTAGTTTTTGTAACACTGAGATTGAAACAACTCACCTTTTCTTTCACTGTATTCATTCATTGATATTCTGGGAGGATTTTCAGGGCTGGTTGGCAGCCCTGAAAATAATAATATTTCTTTACAGGTTCCTCTCAACAGAGACAACACTGTCTTTGGTATTAGTTTGCATAACAATAAATGTGAATTAGGTATGAATGTTCTGATTCTCTCGGCCAAATTCTTCATCCAGCTAAATGGAAGAAAATTAAACCTTATTTTTCTGTGTTTATAAAAAGACCTTATGGTCAATTATTTAATATATCTTGCATTAATAAAAGGAAAATGAACTGTATCCCTACTTTCAGCTTCTGAAGATCTGAAGATTTTTGAAAACTGTTAAGAGTTTCTAAGGCCAAACATCTTAATTACTCCGTATGTCACAAGATTTAGTTTTTTCTTTTTTCACCATGTGACTCATTCTTTGCACTATATTATTTTTACTCGATATATGTTTATTTATATGTTTTTGTTGTCTTTAAATTGTCTTTTCCTCCTAATCTCCTTGTTTTTTGTTGTTTGTTTACTGTAGGCGGTGGTTATTATTGTTTTTTTTTTTATGTTTATTATGTCCAATATATTTCCCAATGCATTTCCTTTCATCTTTCCATTTGCCATTTCATTGTATTTCCATTTGTCAATAAAGGGGGAAAAAGCTTGTCGGTTTCTGGAAGCACATTTTATGGCAACATCAATAACTAAAATGGAAATAGTTATCCACATCAGATATCTTGTCGTGTTGTTTTCTAAAATCATTGGTATGCAACATATTTTGTGAAAATTTTAATTTCTATTTTGTTAGAAACAGTAAGAGGTCTTCATAGTGCAAGAAATATTCCTTTCATAGAAGGAGAATGTGTAGAGAGATGGGAGCGCTCGGGACATCAAGTATTAGTGTGCAAACGATGTTGAACCTGGATACCTGGGCTGAAATTAAGAAGGTGGCGGAATATTTACATCTGATGAACAAGTAGCTGATGTGACTGGCTATGTCTGCGGCGAGCTGAAGAAGTCTGACTGAGACAACGCCAAACAATAGATGGCAGCAATGCGCCCCAGCCGCGTGTAATCTGTCAGATTCTAAAGAAGAAGAAGAAGGAGGAGGAGGAAGCTGCAGCATTTGGTCAAATGCTAACTCATCCAAGGATGGTCAATGCTTTACTCACTTGTTATAAGCGCATGCTTTACTCTTGTTTTACATCAGCTCTTATAATATACCTGAGATGTAAATATCTGAGATTCCTGGAGAATTCAACCATGGCTACATTTCTGTTGATTAATAGTAAAAAAAAAAAAAAGAAGGCCCATAGGACTATAAATATTAGAAAATCAAAACAGAGTTCTCCCAAAGTGACCTTCAAGTGGTATTGTACTTGCTATGACTGTAAAGTGCTTGTTAAATGTATTCCAACGTCTGTGGGTGTTCTATGTTTGATTTTCAACCTCGACATGTGCGTCCGTCGTTGGCCAGTGTGTAGCCGCTGGGGGGGCAGGTACAGTTGAAACCTCCCAAAGTGTTAAGGCAACGGTAAGAGCAGACGTTAGGTAGAGCACACTCATCAATATCTGACGGAGGAAGAGGAAAATTCTTATCACATAAGAGAAAAGACTGAGGTAACCTGCATCTAATATATTAAATTTTTTTCAAAGGTAAGTATTTTTTCAACTGATGATTTACTTGTACCTTGACATGTTCTCCCATCAATGTCACTCAGCTGGTAACCGCGGTGACAGTAGCACTGGAAGGAGCCATAAACATTGGCACACTCCTGGCTACAAGGATTGTCCTCACACTCGTTGACGTCTGGAAGTATGCAGAGTAATGGCAAAAAAATGTTTCTTTACTACTTTGAATTCATGCTTTATGACAGAGCACAACACTAACAAAAGAAAGTTGGAATACTTCAACACTTTTTCCGCCATTCTTTAAGAAGCACTTTCTCGCCACAATTTGCCATCTCAAAAGTTAGGAACTGCTACCTTCACAATTTCTGCCATCGTGAGCCAGCTTGAAGCCTGTAGCACAACTGCAGCGGTAAGACCCCTCTGTGTTTTCACACTTGTGAGCACAGAGTCGTCCAGGGTAATGCCTGCACTCATTGACGTCTACAGAGAACAGGGATCAGATGAGGAATAAGAGACAAAGCCAACTCAAAGAAAATTGAGATTATTGTGAAAATACACAATTCCTTAAATGATGGAAATTAAACTTGACTCAGGTTCTTTCTCCTTTTGCATATTTTAAATATTGATAGATTTCCCCCCTGTACCTTCACACAGCCTGCTGATGCGGTTGAAGGTGAAGCCGGGTTGGCACTCACAGCGGTACGATCCCTCCAGGTTCACACAGCCATGGCTACCACACAAATTGCCGGTAAGACACTCGTTCACATCTTTCGGGAGACAGAGGTGAGCAGAAATGTGACAGGGAAAAGGATGAAAAACAGGAAATGATGATATATAGAGATTTTATAAAAAGATTTATAGCGGTAGTGTTTACCTTCACAATGTGAGCCATCCGCGTTTAGATGATAGCCTCGTGCACAGGTGACGGTGTTAACGCGACAGTTGTAGGAGCCCACTGTGTTGATGCAAGTCTGACCTGGTCCACATGGACTGGGATGGGCCACACACTCATTCACATCTATTGGAAAGAAAAAGCAGGAGTCATCTTTCATCCAGAATATTTCTTTATTCAGTGTAATATTGTGCTATATTAAACAATATTGTGGTCTATATAATGAAATATTTTTACTTCAGTATAAAACTTACCAATACAGTTAACAGCAGCATCCTGAATATATCCGTCTCCACACCCCTCCTTTGAGTGGCAGCGGTATGAGCCCACTGTGTTGATGCAAACAAAGTCTTCTCCACAGTGATGAGTTTCCAAAACACACTCATCAATATCTGGAAAAGGTAAGTTGAAGAAATGAGCAGAAATCTTGCAAGCACTTTTGCACATCGGTTTTACAAAATAAATGTCTTCATAAAGACTTAAAGAAAAAGCTAATCATGCAGCATTTGAAAACATGTTGTTGTACTCCCATTAAGGCCGCCTGTGCTGTGAGCATTTCTTAGTGCTCTTGTTTTGTTACCTTGGCAACTGTTGTTTTCTGAGAGTTTATACCCGGTGCCACAGCTGGTTTCTCTTTGACAGTAAAAGGAGCCCTCTGTATTTATGCAAACTTGTCCAAGAGCACAGTTGTGACTGCCAGTCAGACACTCATTAACATCTGAAGAGACACAAAGTAAAAAAAAAAAATAACTCAATAATCAAGCATTTGCAGTGATGCAGCCATGGAAACACCTGTGTGAGACTGCACGTGGTCTTTAAATGCTCAGCGATATTGCTAACACTGATTTACAGGTAAAATATAGATTTTTTTTGACAAACTGTAACTAAATCTGTAGGCTGCTGTCAATGAGACAGTACAAAAAGGGGGTTTTATCACAGAAATACATTCACTTTGGAAGCTAACCACTTGATGAGTCTGACTCAGACTACTGTAGACTTAAACTCATCAATAGAAACGGTTTATTTCCACCGTAAACTGAATGCTAACAGGCAAACACTTGATTTAGTTCCAGATAGTGCTTAGTAATAGAGGTGATAAGACTCATGGGACGTTTGATTGACATTTTCAGGCTTTTAATAAATGATAAAAATACAAAAACTGATTACTTATATGGACTTATTTCAAAATGACTGCTTTGTTAACAAGTCTATTGTAACACAGTGTGAGAATAGTCCTTGTCCTTGAGACTGAGGTTATTTATGGTGATTTTAACCAATACCGTAAAAGATAACAAGGAGTTTAGACTTGGATAAAAATTTAATCTAAACTTAAGGCAATTTCTTTAATCGTTAATAACTTCTGATCTGGTGAGGTAATCCTGCTCCTTTTCTACAAGCAAAGAGAGCTTACTGAGCATCTGCAGTGTGAGGAGCTTTTTTATTTGAGGCAGTGTGTTAAAACTGCAGAACATCCCCTACTTCTAACCACTGTTTTGCAGCTAAAAATTCATGAAATCCTTTGGGAGAATTTTACACAAAAATACTCTAATTTGGGGCTCAACTGGTCGAGCAGCTGCCCCATATTCAGAGGCTACAGGTCCTCAATGCAGCCGGCCCAGTTTCAAATCCCAGCCTGAGACTCTTTGTTGCATGTCACCCCAATGAACATTTTTCCTTTTATAATAATCATGAAATCGGTTTGTATCTAAAGTGAGTTTTCTGAAAACAACAGAAGCAAACTCTTTTGTTGTCACAAGTAATGTAGCGGCAGCAATCAATCAATCGCTAACAAACTCGGCTGATGACGTTTGTTGTAAAATATTTCTACCGTCACTTATCAGATTCATGGCCGAAATGAGTCCACGTAAACTTCTGACAAAAAGTGTACATCATCTTGCTCATGAATTCCATTTCTAATGCCAGTATGGACAGAAACAACAGCATCAAGTCCACTTATCTACATGAATGAGATAAAAGTGACAGAGAAGCAGAAAAAAACCCCAGGAAAAAAGCACAATGACATACAGATTGTATGAAAACAATATCTACTGCATGAGTGTTTACCTTCACAGTGTGTGCTACCCGCAGTTAGATGATAGCCTCGTTCACATGTGACTGTGTTACTGTAACAGCTGTAAGATCCCACTGTGTTAATGCAAGTTTGTCCTGACCGGCATGGACTGGGATGGGCCACGCACTCATTCATATCTAATTAAAAAAGAAACATCTTCAGCACCCAGAATACTCAATTTTAAGCCTAATTTGTGGAATATTTTCACTTGAGCGTGACACCAAACTAACCGACACAGCTGCCAAAAGCGTCCTGAATGTAACCGTCTCCACACCCATCTTTTGGGTTGCAGCGATATGAGCCCACTGTGTTGATGCAGGCAAAGTCTCCTCCACAGAGATGCGAACCCAAAGCACACTCATCAATGTCTGGAAAACGTAAGAAGAGAAACAATTATCCAAACACTAATATGTTAGTATAATTTTTTTTGTTTTTATCAACATTTGCGGCAAGACTAAAAAGCATCTTGTTGTATTCTCATGGCAACGTCAGCATTAACATTGTTATTTTGTCATCTTTCATCAACAGCACTTTTACCTTTGCAAATATTGTCGCCTGTGAGTATGAATCCAGCACCACAGCTGGACTGACAGCGGAATGAGCCCTCTGTATTGAGGCAAACATGCCCAGGGGCGCAGTTGTGATTGTCAGTAAGACACTCGTCAACATCTGATGAGAGGAGACAAGATAAATGACAAATTTACAGCATTAGCCTAAAATTCTAGATAAAACCTTCTGACTAATCTAGACTTTTTAGGTAAATCCTAGATCTTAAAAGTGATTATAACTTGAACTTAAAATAGAAATACATCTTTTTGTACTTACATCACTGAGAAGAAACAGAAAACATACAGACACTTTCATTAATAATTCTGATTTAATTTGTTAATCATCACACTTGAAGAGCCGTGCAGCTACCACTGCTACAACTTTGTACTTTGAGACAAACTTACCCTCACAAGTCACTCCATCTGTTTTGAGCTGAAACCCGTCACGGCAGGCACATACACCATTCCCCATGCATAACTGGGTGCAATTGGAGTCTGAAAATCGTAGAGACGAAGTAGATGTCACAGTTCAATATACATTATCCACTTTTTGAGGAAAGCAGGGGAAGTTCCTCAAATAAAATAAAAAATGTATATATCTTTAATTTGTTAGTTTGAACCTTTGTTTAACAGACACGTTAAAAATGATTTGCAGTGTTTTAACTGGACCAACTTCAATGTATTCAGAAAATCTAAACCTAATCTAAAATTAAGTGTTAGCAATACACTAAAGAAATAAAAATATGTTAAGTGACAAAGAATGGTAGAAATGTACAGTTGATTATTCAGTGATAGGTGAGGGTGTCAGAGTTGCGTATAAAAAGGAGAGTCTATGAAAAGTTTAATCTTTATCAAACACGACCACTGCTCAGATATCAATTCTGGTGTTCAATATAACAATTTAGTTAATGGTGACCTCTACCTTCCTATAAAATAAAATAAAATAAAATAAAATTAAATTAAATTAAATTAAATTAAATAGTGCCAAACCTCTGCAGGTTCCTTCTGTAGGTTTGGGAGTAGCCATATCAGGGTCTTCTGTTCCTACAACAACAAAAAGCTTTTAAAAAAAGAAGGGAAAAAGCCCATATTCGAAGAAGCATTTTTAAAAAATTGAACCAGTCAACAAACTGATGTGTGTTTCTTTGCAAGCACCTACATCAATTGTTTTTGCTTCTCTGTGACAAAGCTACTCGCCACAACAAGCTAGCCCTGGGTCACCATTTGGCAAGGCATCTGCAGCTTAGTGTACAGAGTGACCTGTGATCTGTCTGTCTGGCAGCAATCTGCTCCGCAGCTGTCACGCCAAGGCCATTTATCCAATGCTTTTAAGGAGCAGAGCTGTTTCGGTAGAAATGTTGCTTGTTTTGTGAACAACAGTATTTAACTCCTTTACCTTCTTCAGTTGGTTTGCCTTCCTGAGGTTCCTCACAGCATGTTTTAGCTGTGTTGGTGCACTGCTTCCCAAGCTGCAGACCAGAAACCTCACAGCTCAAACCCATCTTTGCTGCCATCAGACCGAATGCGCAGCAGTCACAACACATCTAAACAGGGGGGGTTTGAAATGGAACAAAAGGCGTTTCAGAGAGCAAAGCATGTTTTTCCAAGAGGTGCTGTAGCACGAGTGAGAGTGAGGTAAGCAAACATTGCTGATATTAAGAGTGTGAAGGACAGACACCTGTGAGGTGAGGGTTTCCCAGCTAGATCCTGAAAAGAAGGGCCTTTCACAGGCTCCCTGATCACGTGCCATTTTGATGCCATGGTTACAGGCTCTGTGTCCTGCTACTGATCGGCAGCACTGCTCCTGGGCGATGCTGGAAGTAAACAGCACAGTTTGAACATGAATCTGCAAGTTAAAAAAAAGCTTTATTTAACAGCTCTTTTCCCCTGCAAATGTTTGGTCCAGTGCCCTCAGAGCGATGACCAGGTGTTGCTTCATTTCATCAGTTATAACCACCATGTTCTGACAGTCAAACAGGCCCCTTCAACGTTAAAAATGCTCCCAGGGGGACCTTTTAACGGCTGAAATTACTATGCAATTATTATGCGGGGATCCTCCCCTGATGGGCAGTTGACGGCTGTGGAGATGATTTGGAGCTTGTAGCCCCCAGGGGTATGCTTTATAGTTACCATGCAAACTCCTGGCCCCGCGCACACACAAAAAAATCCTACCTTTCATTTTTTTGTTCATTTTCTCCAAACTTCCAGGTACTGTTTCTGTTTTGGGGATGCGTTGCAGTCTTATCTCAGAAAATATGTGTTAAATGTCTCCGTGATCCCCATGCATTCCCTTCTGGTCTCTAGGACCCCATATTTGAGACCCTTAAGAAACCAGGTGTTGCTTACCTGCAGATGAGGGAGGTGACCTGCGGGAGGACTGTGCAGTGTTGTCCCCTCAGGGCCATTGCCCTCCCAGCCTCACAGCACTCTTCTAATGGAGCAAGCTGGCTCTCTAAAATGCAAGGATGGTGACATACGTTTTTATAAAAAGGTGGAAATTTTCAGCACAGAAGACAAAAATTATTAGCAAGGGTGCAGCTTTGGAGGAACTGACTGAATTTGTTACCAAAATTAGCAGCATTCTAATTCATAGCATTCATAGAAGCTTAAACTCTGTTTAAGCTTCCTAATCATACTGTACGATCAGCAAACTCAATTGTAGCTGCAACCAGTCTCGAAATCGTGCACGTGCCCTTACCTTGTCCATTCAGAACTCCGTAGAGAGAAAACAGAAGTAGTATCCATTGCGCCATTCGTCTCAGCTTGAATGGTAAAAGGCCTTTAAACGGTCTAAGATTCCGTTTTGGTCACTTGTTCAGGTAGCTGCCTTAACGGTGTGCGCATCCGTTCCGTCGGGAAGGAGGGCATCTCAGTCAGAGCGGCGGCGGAGACACAAGTCTGGCCATGCAGGTTTAAGGTGTTGGGGGCGGGGTGGAGGGAGCCGTTCTTCGCCGTCAAGGCGCCGTAATGACTTAAAACACGGCCGATAATGGGATTTATTTAATGCGCCGAAGTCTGACAACTATCACCAGGGGTAAAGTACAAGTCTTCTTCTGGAAGACAAAACAGCAACTTCAGAAATTTCCATGGGAACAGGAAAAAGTGTAATAATATTTTGCAGTTTGTTTTTCTGTTATTTGAGAAAGTGGTGACATTTTTTTTTCAAATGAATTGGAGTAGAAATCACAACACAGAAGTGCAACATGTAATCCTGTTTATTACAAATATTGTAAATTTTGTTTACTGTGCTCAGCATTGTTTCTAGTGTTAACTTGCAATTCTTGTTCACTTAACAAAATATAAATAGCTGTTACATATTAATTGACATAATTTTTTTGTGTTCATTCTTTCCAGCAACTGGCAACATCTTATCATGATGCAGTAAGCAAAGGCTCACACTGGAAAACAGAGGCTGATGAGAAAATGAGTATTCTGTCTCTGAATTATCTGGGATTGTTAACAGTCAAGTCAATAAAATGAATGATTGCTCTTTTGACTAAAACAAGGCTTCTCTGTGACAACTTCTTTGAGGGATTTGGGAGATAAGTGGCTTTCAACTGGCAACACAGATGAGAAGCAAATAACCAAGCAGCACAATTCTCAAACATCCGTTTTCTTAAGATATTACTGAAGTTAATGTTGCACCAATATATGTGGCACTTCCTATTTGTACAAAATATACAGTACTTCACAGCCATATATGTTGACTATTAATACAATACTAAATAAAAGAAAAAGAAATACTACTGCTATAAAACAGAATCCGTTTCTCACCAAAATGGCTAGAATACATGAGTTAAAACTTATATCACAAAAGGGAAGCCTTATAATTCATCTTGCATGCATTTCTGATCCAAAGTCTGTTTTCCTTGATCAGATTGCAGATTCTGTGCTTTCAATTTATCATACTATTATGTACAAGTGATAAGCAAGGCGACTTTCAACTTAAAAATGCTCAACAAAAAGCACGTTTTGTGCACTTTTCAGTCATCACCAAAGAAATAAATAAATAAAAAGCCAAGCACGGAAAGACTCTATGTACTCCTTTTTATGTGCGTCAACAGCATAACCGCTTCAGGTCTGGTCAGTGCAGCAAAACCACTTCTTCCCATTACTACTAGCATGATACAAAAATGATGTGATTGCAGCAAATGTTGATCCCCACTGGGGACACTTGTGTGGAAGACTGAGATAATCCATCTGTTCTCCAGTCTCTCCTCTGCTCAGCTGTTATCCATCTACCCTTCTTCCCCTACAGCCACATCTGCAGGGGTCGGCTTCTCCTCAGACTGAGGAGGGTCCATGTTCTCGTCTGTAGAGAGCTGAGGGTTCTCCTCTTTTGGGGAGCTGGGAGCTACTTCATCTTTAGTTTCAACATCAGCAGGTGTGCAGCTTTCCACCTGTGTGACAGGAGCAATCTCATCTTGCTTTGGCTCCTCTGGGGGGGTATTTTCCTCGATGGCTGCCGCCACTTCACCCGTCTCCTTTTCGCTCTTTTCAGGGTTTTCTGTTTCCAACGTCTCGCTCTCTGCTTGGGTCGCCACTTCTTCCAGAGGAGCTAAGTCCTCCACTGGTGGGATTCCTTTTTCTGCAGGACTTTGTGGCTTATTAACTTCATCAGGAGTTGCAGTTTCAACCGTCATCTGCTCCTCTTCTTCATCGATCTCATCCTCTAAAGGTGGGATCATTTGTTCTTCCCTCCCTCCGGGAAAGATCCTATCTGGGTAAATGAGCTTCAGTTGCTCCTCAAAATAGTCCTCCAGGTACAAGCCTGCACTCCCAATCTCTGAGGTTGCCTGAGAGAATAAGAATTTGAATTACTCTTCAGCAGAACATGTCAACTTTCAAAAAAAGAAGAAAAATAATCATTATTAACAACTACCTTGTAGTACTTTGCACAGTTGAAAAATACGAGTCTGACATCTGCAACTAACTCCTCAGGATTGTTGTAACTTTCACCATCCTTTGACTCCAGCTTCTTTTTCACTATTGACAAATCCATCGGTGTCTTTATTAGTTCTTTATACCGTCGAGTTTCCTACAAAACAGAAAAAGCAACAGATACAAGGGATCTAATAGTTGAACAGTATTTGTCAAACATGACTTTTACAGTTAAATAGTTACAGCTTAATATAATGTTCAATAATAATGACGTTTACTTTATTCATCCCAATTGGGAATTTAGGCTCTGCATTTTACCCATCTACTCAAATCTGAGTAAATACAGTAAAACAGATCAAATTTTATAGCTAGATATATTCCTAAATATTGACCGTCATGCATTACCGATGGAGATGCAGGCTGCTGGAAGTCAGTGCTGAAGTCGTTACAGAACAGACGCAGTAGAAGTCTCTCACATCTCTAGATTAAAAAAAACCCAAAGAGATGAGAAATTCAACTTGTATCCCTCAAAAATAAAGAAGAAAAGAACATGCTTAAACTAATGAAATCTTTTTTTCTAAAAAAATTGTGGCATGTCTTCTGAGGAACATTGTCTGCTGTGTGAGAATACCCTTCTGTCAACAGGAGGGAATGTTTCTGAGACAGGGCTGTCCTTTCTGTCACTGTCGTAGTCCATCTCCGGGGAGAAAAGGTCTCGACAGAAGGAACAGAACCACTCACCACTGAGGAGAGATGTAAGATTAAAAAGAAAAGATAACATTGTTAGTGTGTAAATTAACCTTCAATGGATTTTATTGATTGACAGAATTTGATGTAATTAGCAATTAAAAGAGGTAGAAGTGATGATGAGCAGCAAGAGAGGAGTTGCAACCATGATATGTCAGAGTGTACAAGGTGGGTTTTGACCACAATAGTTGACAAGATAAATGTGTCACATAGAAAGAAAAAAATTATAAAAGGGAGTAGCCGCTATTTTGTGGTGTTTGTCCAACTTGGAATGAAACGTACACAGAAGAATCAGTGAATTCATTCACACATTTTAGACTACTTTGAACGGTTGAAATCCACCAAACAGTCATACTGGCCATATATGCCAGTTGCTCTGCTGGATCTGAGCAAGGTATCCAGCATTATCTGCCAGCTGATACACCATTTAAATGTTATGCAGACTCCACCTACTCAGCAGCACGAATCTTTGTGTAAACATGTATGTGATGTAGACTCTATAGGTCATCCATTATTTGGAAACCAGGCCAGGTGATTCTTGATGGGGACTACTTACCCAAACTTTTTAGCTACAATCTGATGTTTTATATCTTTGAAACAAATGAATTAAAATAGCTTTTAAAGTATTGTAGTTTATATTCAGAGCAGCAAAATTATCTTTACAAACCCCCCACACAGGTGTTATTTAGATTAACCCTTGTGTTCCTTACTACTCAATCATTCGTGTCCTAAATAGTGCACGGTATTGAAAGGTGATCTATCTCTCACCTGGGGGACTCATTCAGAGTGGGAATGTGGCAAGCCAGATGGAAGACTTTGGGACACTTGTCACAGCAGAGCAGCTCTCCCCCATTCTGACATACAGCGCACCAGTCCTCGTTAGGGTCTTCTTCTGGCTCCGCTCTCTTCTCAGATTCTGGTTGCAGTGGGAGCTGCGGATGCTGGACTACAGAGGCTGATGCAGGGACCGGGGCTGCCGCAGGCCCCTTTTGCTGCTGCCGGGGCTTTGACTGAGCACTGGTGCTGCTGTCTGGCAGGCTCGACTTAACATTGGACTGCACCTGTGTGCAACAAAAAAATTCAGGTATCGGTATCAGTTAATTGCCAAATGCGTTGTAAAACATATCGGCTTATCGGATATCGGCTAAAAATCCAATATCATGCACCCCTTAAAATAACATTTTTATATATTTCTTGCAGCATATGGAAGGACCACACCAATCAAAATATTTCTATATTGCTCTGAATTTCTACAATCTAAAGTTTTTCTCTTACAAAATGGACATCATCTTCATCCTCTGGTTCGTCCTTGATGACAATTATGGGCCCGGGGGATAATCTTCTTCGTCGCTTAGCAGGAGGGGCTGATGGAGGCTCAGAAGTCTGCTTCCACGAGGTCACCCTTAAATACACAGAATAGAACAGAGAGGCCATGATTGGGATTTTGCCAAAATAAATAAATAAATAATAAATAAAGCAAATGAGTTGAAAAAAGCTGCAAACAGCAGAATGAGAGTTAGAATTGGCTTTAAGTTCATCATCTCGCAGCAACCAGCAAAAATAAATGATGAGAAGAAAAAAACTTTCTCACCCTGCATTTCTGTCTGAGGAGGACGGCTTTGCCATTGGGGAGGTTTGCCGCCTTTGAGCTGAAAGGAACATTTGAACATCTGGAAGTCAGATGAAAAGTTATATTTCAATACTGGTTTTCATTTAGGAAAGGATCGATCAGAGCACGGACCTGTCATATGACCAAGTGCGCTAGCTTTATCTGCAGTTGCGGAGGCTAGACTTGAAGCCATGCCGGGTTTGTGGATAGAGATGGTGATGGGGGGGACGGACCCACCAGCTTCACTTCTCTTCAGGAGGGAGGACTCTGGTAGGCATCTCTGAGGATAAAAAAGAAAAAAATCAAGCAAAAATTAATTCACAAATTAAGCGCTTTAACCTTTTGGAGTCAGGTTCATGGAGATCCTCTGACTACCTGGTGTAGTGATGTCTGCACATCTATTCCAGTGTTCAGAGACTGCGGGTAGCGGGAAGTTCCCTGTGATACATCGATGGGTTTAGGAGGGAAGCTGGAGCTATGGATCAGATCTCTGAGAGACTAGATGTAGAGAAAATGTGAAGTTGAAAGAAAGAAACCTTCAGATTAAAAGAAAACAAAAACAGTTTAGCATCAACTATGAGTTGGTTTGTTCCACTGTTTTGCTTATTAAAAAACAGGAACAGCAGTGGAAACACTCAGGCATCTAATTTAGTAAATATTCACAATTTCTGCCGTGATTCTCAGAAAGTAGCTGAAAGGGTGTAATATATTCTGATAGATAACCAACCTGATCCACCCCAAACAAAAGATAATGATATTTTTATCAAAAGCATTACAAAAACAAATATGTCATCATATGATATGATAGGAGAAAAAAAGTAGAACACGCTGACAACAACGTTACTGCTGGGAATTTTACATCTTTATCACAGCTGTTGGTAGATAAACACCATCTGCTAACACTCCCTCTGTGGGGAGCAATAGGTGGGACATACTGAACATTTCCTGCACAGTGATGCTGTCACATCCACGAACTCACCTGTGCATGTGGATAAGCTGTACTGTGAAGCATGGACGATGTGGGACTTCTTGGATCAGGGTTCCCGTACCTCCGCCCGAACTGTGTTAAACCAGGGGGGCCTTGGGAGGGGGAAGACTCGCCATGGATGGGTCTGGTTGGGGGTGGTGGGCCAGGAGGTCCTGGGGGCCTTACATTTTGGTACCAGGACCAGTAGTTAGGAGAGGGCTGCCTGTGAGGCTGATGGGACAGTTTGTCAACCTTGGACAGAGAAGTAGTTCAACAAATTAACATAACTTTTTATTTTTTTTATCTATTTATTCTATATAATCTACTACTGTTGTCTTACTTTATTCATTTCAACTGGTTTTTGTTGTTGATTTTTATGCATTTTCATGCTTTTATTTTACCTGTCTCAGATGTACAGCACTTTGTTCAGCTGTGGCTGATGTTAAAACGCTTTATAGATAAATCAATCATGATCATCATCAATTAAAATACATTTAAACAGTTGGTGAAATGTTTCCCACGTTATCAAAACTAAGCTTTTCTTTCTACCTGCATCTGGAGCTGAGCCAGGGTGTTCTGTCGCTGCTGCGCTGGCATTGAGAGACCTCCAGTGGGGGCCTCTGGTCTGGGACCTGCCTGAGGGTTGACGACTGTCGGCCTCCCTGGACCTCTTTCTACTATTAGAGATCCTGCAAGAAATAAACAAGCAGCGAAAAGTCCCTATAATACCCACAGAGGTACTGTGGCTCAGGTGATAGAGCAGGCTTTGTCCTGCTCGGAGAGTTTTGTTCCTAGTGTTGGCCAAATGTCACCCAAGGAAGAAACCGTTGAGGTTTTCACCATAATAATACTAACAGATAACACTATAGGACCTATGTATGATACTTTATGGATTTTTTTTCCAGTTTTTTCCCCAGACCCTACTTGAAAGCAGTAATTATGTGCTGTATCTTCACAGTCATGTGACAGGTTGTATTTAACATTTCTGTGTATAACACAGACAAAAACTGACATCAATAAACTTGTAATCTTTTTTAACTGCATCATATAAACTGATACAATCAGTTGTAACACTATAATAATAACTATTTAAAATTTTTCAAGAGCTAGTGCAGAGGGTATAGGGTAGACTATAGCGAGGTCACACAGGAAGAATAAACCATCCTGTATGAAGCTAACGCCAGCTCAATGTGTGTCTCCTCTATTCTTTACCACAGCTCGACAAGTTGAGAAAATCTCAACTACACTGTCTTCTGAGTGTAATGCCAGAGGGCCATCGCTAGGATTTCTGTGTTTTATCCATTTTCTTTCTTAAAAAGGTAGTCGCATTTCAGCTTGACCTAACATGTTTGCTGCTTAGATAAAATAATTTAGGTTTCAAATATGATGCCTGTATAAATCTTACAAATAATTTCACTAAGTCCTGCATTTAAAGTATAAGTAGACAATCTGAACACGGGCCAGTTTTTTCTGCGTCGACTATCAAAGCTCTGACCCCAGTACTGAAACCGGATGCTACAATGGCACCAAATCGTTTGGTGCTTTTCCATTACATGGTACAGTATTGTATTGTATCGGCTGGCAACAATTTTTTGATGAGGTTTCTGAAGCTGATACTTATCCTGTATTATTTGTTTTGTTATTACCTCAGCCAAGGGTCCAAATGTGCTGAACCCAAAATACACAGTGACACTGCAACATTGCAGAACATTGATTGATCAGAGCAAAGAACTAAGAGCAAAGGTATGGACATCCAACAGATCAACTAAAATGTTCTGACTGACATGGTTAAAAATCCAGAGCCAGATTGATTTCTCTGCTTAATTCAAGAAAAAAAGAAATCTGAACCGCAATGTAGATGTGAACTCAAAGCAGCAGTGAATGATTTAAACTCAACATTCCTGAGCATTTCTCTCATTTTCTTGCCGTCTACTATCTTCCATATCATCTCTGAATGGTACAAAATGTGTTGTATAGAGAAATATTCACAATCAGAACTTGCAGCTGAATTCCTAAAACAGTGTTTTCATCTTATTACCACTGTTCAGTAATTTAATAAAGATATTATGTTTTCATGCTCGTATGAAACTTAAAATCCAGTTTTTCTTTTCTTTTTGCTGTTTGTATCACAGTTTTCACAGGATAAAAATCAAGATAATGAGGGCATCACACAACCCAAAATAATAACACTAAGACTACTGTGTTTTTACACCAGATGAGATTAATGCTGACACAAAGAGCACACTGAATAATGACAAGAAGATAAAAGTATGGTATGATATGGTGTTGCCAAAAAGTGCACCTCATGTGAAATGTTACTAGGGATACATCTCCTTCCAGTTTTCTAAATTCTTCTACTTTGAGACACACCCCTTAAACTTCATACTTGTGATAAGACTTGTGATAAGATTTGTCATATCTTTGAGTATTATCCTGAAAATGTATTTTGTCATCAGATATAAGTCTATGATGAAATTGAGAGAAGGCGAGGCTAATATAGGATAAGGAGGAATGTTGTTGAAAGTAGAGCACTGAGCAGAACAGACTTGAAACAAAGAGTGACCAAAATACTGATACTGATGCAATAAATATAAATTGATTTCTTACCAAGGTCTACATTTGTGACCCAGAAACCAGAGCGAGACTGGAAACGAACAGTACTCTGAGGAATGATGGAGGGATTGCAGCTTGCTCTCATCAGGTAATGGATCTGGTAAAGGATCTAGAAGACGCAAAGAAATTCAAACATTAAAGTCATTGAGCTCATAAAAGAATTGAAGAAATATATGAACCAACTGTGATGTACTGTACACATTAGACATTCAGTTGGTTGCTCGACATTTTAGTCACACACCAGTTTCTTGCAGTACAGCAGAGCTGTTCCACTGTGGCTGGCCGTGGCCCATTTAGTGAAGCTGATGACGTGGTCCAGATGTCTGGTCAGAGAGCCGACATCATCCTGCTGTTTTTTTAAGCTCAGCTCGTGGTCCTTAGTTAAAGCCTGGAAGTTTATGAGTTCACCAAATGTTAAAAGAGGGATCCTCCGTGTCACAGCTGCATTTCAACTCCCAGATTTGACTCACCTCAAGGTGGTTGACCAGGATCTTTCCCTTCTTGTTGATCTCCATAATCAAGTTACAGATGGACTTCTTTATTTCATTTGTTACAGCCTTCCGATTTTCCTCAACTTGCTGCAGTCTGGCAAAATCAGGATATGGATTTCATATTAACTTTAATATTCATCTGACTTTGGTTTAAATATGAAAATGATCCATACATTTATACTAGAATACTGCCATGCCATGTGACCTGACTAATGGTTAATATGTTGCAGACTATATGAGAAATCCACAAAAACAGAAACTTTTCCAGCAGTTTCCAGCAGCGGCAGGGAATATTACCCGGTATTGATACAGCTGGATACTTCTCCAATGGCCTTTCTTTTTTCCTGCAGCTGCATAGTCATGGTCTCCAGGTACTGCTTATGGTTTCTGTATGCATCCTCCAAAAACTGGTAGCTTTTTTTAAAAAAAAAAGGGGGGCATCATGAGCATGAGCTTAAGACAAGTGTTCATGTACTTTTGAGTTCTTTTAGTCCTAATTTTGTGACAGAAACTGAACTATTATTGAGACAAATGCTTCAAACCCAAATAAATCTCTATGGCTTTTAAAGTCTAACATCATTTAACAGAACAATCTTTTGCCTGAAAGTAGTAGCATGCTCGGTAAATCATCAACAACACCATCACAAGCTCAAACAAAAATCAACTATTCAAACTTCTTCCTACTTGTGATCTTTGTGCTTGAGGAGCTGACAGTCTCGACAGGTGAGCCGGTCACACGTCTCACAAAAAAGCTTCAATGGCTCCTGTTTGTGGATGTCGCAAAAGACGGGTTTCTGCGTGGATAGGCCTAATGCTTCTGGCAGACAAGTTTGGAAACAGAGAAATAAAGAAATCAGTCCACGCTCAGATTTTTAAATGGATTTAAAGGACTCGCACTACCTGGAGACATCTCTTCCTTCTGACGTATAGTGTGGTCTCTGGTGAACTTGACCCTTTGGTGCGCCTCGATGCACGTCACACACAGGAATTCCACACACTCCACACAGTAACCTGTTGCCTCTGTATTGTCATCACAGCTCATACAAACCTATTGGAGATTAGAAACAAACAAACAAAAACATACTCAATGTCAATGAAAAAAAAAGCATCAGAAGCAAGAAAGCTGAGTCAAATAAATCTAAATATCCTCGAAAAGAGTTGCAGAGGGAGCACGGGTCATCACCAACCTGGCTGGTTTTCTCCACGGTGCTACTGGGCACCTCGGCAGAGTCCTTCACAAAGAAATTGTCCAATACATCCATCTCCCAGCATTCCTGTCTGCACACTGGGCATCGGATTGCACCAACTACAGCAACAGAACAGATGCCTTACAGAAGACATGAAATATTTACCATGTTAACACACAGTATTGGGTGAGATGTTTCTCTATTTGCGTAGTGGCATAGTTAGAGATTATTAAGGATATAACTTTGATTATTTAAAAAAAAAACAGCATTAAGAGGATGGATTATCGTAAAAGAATGGTTTGGTAAGCTATGTAGAAACATCTGAGTTTAATCTATCCAGGCCTACATCAGTCACAAACTGTTTATTTTGTGACCTGAAGGACTGAGTTAAGGTTTTCTCACTTGGTTTGCCATTGTCACCTGGAGGGCGCCTCGGGTCAACACTCCCGGAAGGGGCAGGCAGACATCTCTTGCAGAAGGAGTGGAGACATGGCAGCAGTTTGGGCTCTCTGTTGTGGAAGCTCAACTTGCAGATGGGGCATGTGTCCATGAGTCCGAAGGTGCCTTGCGGTTTTAATCTCTCTTCTCCTGCTGGCAAACTTTCAGCCTCGTTTTCCACAATAATGACGACGTCGTCGGTGTCAAGCTTTTCAGCCCTTTCATCCATTTCACCCCCCCTAACTGATTCTCGGTCTCTTCAGTCAATCAATACAACCAGCGTTGCGCTTGCAAACAAAGGATGTCTTATCGTTTCATTTATGACTTCTAGGAAAGAATCACTAATAGTATGCATTACAGACACTGAACAGTTAATCTTTCATTCTGATATATTAAATCATAAAGAAAATAGCTCCTTTAACTTCGGTGTATATCTTTACGTTTTGAATGCTAAATTAGCAATGTAGCCTGTTTTAATTGTACCAATGCTAAAGGCGGTTAAGAACTCATTCTCCGGTTTATGGCGGTTCTTGTTAAAACTAGGCAAATTATAAAAGTGCAGAGTCTTAAATACACGGAAATTAGGCAGTCGGCATAATATTTCAAAGCTCACACGCCCATAGGGCAATAGCTAGCTACTGTATTCTCTTTTCTCAAAACACAAACCACATATTACCCATGAGGCACCGCGGGTTTTTTTTTATTTTACACAAAACTACAGTGGCCGGTTAAGGCCAAACTGCACATTGAAGTGATCAACTTTGTATCAAAACTGCTTCACACGCACTTCTGTGGTCTGTGTGGCAAATAAAACAAAGCATATCAGCATGTTTTTATGTTTACTTATCAATGTGTCAGATACTGTAGTTTTATTTTCCTGTGAGTTTGTGCTGGAGGCTGCTCTTTCCGTCTGGGAGGAGTCATGTTTCTGGTCGAAGTGCAGAAACACAAGACTTGTACAAACTGCATGTTGTGTGGACTTCAATCAAAGACACAAGCTGCAGCAGAAACATGGAACTGTCAGCCAAAAATCACTCAATTCCTCTGAGTGATGGAAGCAGCATACCGTTGATAGGACTGGGAACTTATGGGGATCCCCGCATGGTAAGACAGGCTATTAACCTTTTGAGCCCTAAATGGGGCCTTCAGGGCTCTTGTGTGTAAAATATGCTGTATTTTAAACATTTTGTCAAATCTCTTAAGTGTTCCCTTTTAATATCACATCAAAAGTATTCAAATACACCTTGTGGTTGCAGAGATATGCATTGTCGAGAAAAATAGGCTTAGTGCTCAAAGAGTTAAACCTGGCAGAATTTAACTTGTGATTGAATGCATCTATCATGAAAACACATATACTGTGAATCAATGTTTTTTTTACTAATACTTCATTTATTGGCAGACCCCCAAGGGGACTTCATATGAAGCTGTCAAACTGGCCATTGAAATCGGGTACAGACATATTGATGGTGCATTGGTCTATTTCAATGAACATGAGGTGGGACAAGCAATAAGGGAAACAATTGCAGATGGAACCGTGAAAAGAGAGGAAATCTTCTATTGCGGAAAGGTTGGCAAAGTTTTTTCTGAAATGTAGTTGGGTATTGAACTTTTGTCCCAGCGCAAATTTCATGGTCACACAGATAACCTACTGCCACTGTTTTGCAACATCTAACACCTTTTTGTTCTGCACTGATTTTGCAGTTGTGGAACACATTCCACCCTCCTGAGTTAGTTCGCCCTGCTTTGGAGAAAACATTGGAGACATTACAGCTGGACTATGTGGACCTCTATATTGTAGAAATGCCTACAGCTTTCAAGGTTTGACCAGTTTTCTATACCTGTTGGATCTTAAAAAAAGGAAGAAAATAAATATTGGCTTCTACATGTTATCATGTATTTATGTTATGAATATTATCATAAAGTTATTTCACCACACTAAATGTCACTAATTTTCTAAAGCCAGGAGATACATTCTACCCACGAGACGAGAATGGGAAGTGTATTTATCATGAGACAGACCTCTGTGCCACTTGGGAGGTGAGTCTTGCTGGAAAAGACATGGAAAAAAATGTGTTGGATATTTATTGTCAACACTAACTATAACTATCCAGGTACTGATGAAATTATTAATATTTTTTACTCATAACCACAGTGTAAAAATTCCAGACTCTTTACTATCTCTAAAAAAAGAAAATAGTGGCCATTCTTTATAAACCTGCAGTCATGGTTAGGGATTAACAATACAGACTCGGCAATAAACTTTTAGGACTTGTTCAGAGTTCAGGATTTAGTGCAGTGCTTTCCAACTCTCTTCTTTGTAAATCTTGGACAGGCATTGGAAGCTTGCAAAGACGCCGGGCTTGTGAAGTCTCTTGGAGTATCCAACTTCAACAAACGTCAACTGGAGCTCATCCTTAACAAACCTGGGCTGAAGCATAAACCAGTGTCAAACCAGGTAAAAAAAAAAAACACAATCAAACATTAAAGAATGAAATAAAACTAAAGTTTGCATTGCAGATTGAAATATTACGAAGACAAAAACCGATTTTAAAGTGAAATTTTACAGAAGTTTATGGCAAGACTGGCTTGGTGCATTAACACAGACTATAGTACACAAGACTTAGAAAGAATATTTTAATTTATCAATGTCAAATCACAAAATGCATTTTTCCTGCTTCGAACTCAGGTTGAATGCCATCCATACTTCACCCAACCGAAGTTGCTTGACTACTGCCAGCAAAATAACATTGTTATTGTTGGTTACAGCCCCCTGGGGACATCTAGAGACAAATCCTGGTATGGATCGCATTCACTTCATGTGTAATTAATAAAGGCTACAGTATTCTTGGTTATAAGATTTGCATACTTCTATAAAAATATTATTATATAACTATTATAAGATATTGCTATATAGTCATTTTATATGACGAGAATGCATTGAGTTGCAAATCATTTACCCTATAGTTGAACCCTATATTTAACTGGGAAAAGTACCATTATTTTTCCATTAATAATTGCTGATTTGTTAAATAAAATGTCAGCGACAGAAATCTATATATTAATTGGTTGATTATCTCGCCTTCTATTTGATTAAGTGGAAACAGGTCATTAAAATTACTGAAAAGAGCTTACAGGAGGGACTGAGTCTTTTAGAAATAAAGATAGGGAGAAGTTCAAAATATCACTCTTACAAAGATGTTTTGGACAAGATCAATGATGTAAGAATGACATTTCTGAAGTAGAAATACATAAAAATCACAATAAAATGCTTAAATTTACATTGCACAACATTGAGTCACAGAAACTGAAGAAATCTTTGAATGCAGGGTGGTAAAGCTGCAGCCCAGCATTGAAAAGGTGTCACCAAAAGATATGATTGTTTGGTGGAAATCACCATATGGTTCTCAAACTTTTTGAGCCACAGCCCCCCCTAGATAGCATATGTTGGTGTTTGCAACCATGCAAAGAAGAAGAGGCATGATATGCTGCTGCCTTCTACAGACCCAAACTCATTTTGGAGAAATTGAAGAAAATTGGAAAAATTGTTCTGTGGTCTGATTCATACAAATTGAGATTCCATTTGGAAATCATGAAAACTGACTGGATTCTCCAGTTTAAGTTTGCTATGTTACTTTTTTATTTTATTATTTAAAACTTTTTACAAATTATTGGTTTGTTTTTATTTACATTCTTCAACATTTTTTAAAGCTTTTTTATTTGTGTTTTAAAATCCTAACTTTTTTTGGTAATTGTAAAATACCAATCTTTTAAAACAGGGTTAATCTGAAATGCCCACCATTGTTGGAAGATGAACTACTGGCATCGATTGCCAGAAAGTATAAAAAGACCATAGCACAGGTGTCCCTGAGGTTCAACGTGCAGAGAGGGGTGGTGGTCATCCCAAAGAGCTTCAGCCATGCTCGTATAAAGGAGAACTTCGATGTGAGTGTGGTTACTTCTGCTTCTATAGAAATTGACAATCTCTTCTAAAGTTCATCTCTAAATCTCAAATCTTTTTGTGGCTGATCTGTCAAAACTGTAGATATTTAACTTCTCTCTGTCTGAGGATGAGATGAAGGCAATCGAGGGGCTGAACAAGAATATTCGTTTTGTGGAGCTTCTCATGTAAGTAAAGTTTTTGTTTTTTATAATATTACAATATTGACAATATCTACAATATAAATTTTTCTCTCAACTAACTCAACAGGTGGTCGGACCATCCAGAGTATCCATTTCACGATGATTACTGAAACCACAAACATCAAGACTGCTTAAATTTGAACAAAGTTTGATCGTTAAGAAAACCATTTTGGACCTGAACTTGAAAATAATTATCCACAAATTGATTGTACATTCCAATGTCTGACATTATGTTTTTGACTGACCCCACCCCCCCCCACACACACACACACACACACACACACACACACACAAAAAAAAAGAGAGAGAGAGAGATAGATAATCATGACAGTGGAATCATGGTGTTTTTTGTACAAAACTTCTTGGAAAATAAATATATTGCTGAAAAATGTATTTTCTTAAGATGCTTCTCTGTTTGTATTGTTGATCATCTTTGTGGTTTTAAGAAATGGAAATAAAAACAAAAAGCTGTACATTATGTGGCTCCTTGCAGTTATGTCCTTCTCCTTTTTTTCTTCTAGGTATTACTTGGGTTATTTTGTCTCTCCATCCCCCTTTTCTTATTTTACATCTTATGCATTGACTGTATGTCTCCATTTGGTCAAGAGTCATTTATCAACTTTTTATGGTTATTTTATGTCTTATGGTCATTTATTTAATTTTTGTGTAATTATGCAACTTTCTGTACCCATTCCATATATTTCCTGTCACCTTTCTAATTGTACATGTCTGTATGCATTTTATTTTTTGTGCTATTTTTCATCACTTTTGGAATTTCATCTCATATTCGAGACAACCTCTTTCTTTCAGAGTGCCCCTGAATGCACCACAACTTCTCTCCCCCTCCTTGCTAGCCAGCGCTAGCACGTTAGCTAATGCAGCTTTTAAAGACGACGTTAAATTGTACGGGAAGTCACCTGTGATCAAACAAAGCAAGCAACTTCTTGCCTTTTTGTGTGTGATTCTTTTTAACATACTCTGCCCATGGCAGACTATCCTGCAATAGACTTTTTTCGAATAACGACAATGTTAGCTGCGCAGCGAGCAGCAGCAGCTTTAGCCTACTAAATTAGCTTTACGCTAGTTTTCCATTGCCTCAAGCGCTGCAATGAATGGGGTTGGTGCGGAGTGAAGACATCAGTCAACAATGTACGCTTACAGTTAGCATCGCCTTCATGTGATCCAGATTGAGTGGCACTTTTAGAAATGGAAGCCCCAACAGGAGTTTATTTGAGGAAGCCTGACGAGCGAGCGTGATTACGTTAGCTAATGAGCATTACAGCCAGCCACTGGACTGAAGCTAACCGTTGATTACTTTGTTGGAAATGGATCATAACGAAGACATCCGACACTTTCCAGGTATCGAAACGCAACAACAACAACGTTAGCTTGCGTGACATAACACAGCAGCCAACGGAGAGTTTTTATTCTTGTTTACAAACTTCATTCAAGATTCTGGGGTTGACTTCGGCCAAGCTCACCCTGCGGAGCTGGGAAGTGTGAAGCTGTCGTGTTAAGGGAAGAATGGTGGCATACAGGACTGACCCTGCCCTGCGCCCCAGGTAGAAGAGTGGTGGCGAACACTCCCCGGCCTCACTTGGCCCGTTGTTTACGGATGATGGGAAAACAGTCATCTGTGAAAGCCTGTTCGTTGTGTTATTTATATTCCCTTTCAGACCATATTATGAATCGCCGTCGCGACATGGGTTCACTGTCATTGATGTGATTTCTTTTATTTAGATTTACATCATAAACATGGACACGGAGGAAGTACTCCAAGAAGACGATTGTTGAAGTCATGGACTGTTGATTATATACTTCGTACATTTTTTTTACATATTATTGTCAAAGACTGTTTGATTGGAGCCACTCTGACATGTCTGCATTTGCTGAGTTCGTGCCCCCTCCGGAATGCCCGGTGTTTGAGCCGAGTTGGGAGGATTTCTCGGATCCTTTAGGATTTATCAACAAGATCCGACCCATTGCAGAGAAGACAGGCATTTGCAAGATCCGACCTCCGCAGGTAAACTCTCACATTGTCAAACACAGAAAGAAAATAGTTTGCTAAGGTTTTTCCAGTATGCTCAGGCGTACAATGCGTAGCTGTGGCTTACTTTGGGCCTGCGTGGATTTTCGTGAAAGACAATGACTTTACTAGTTGGCATTATTCTAATAGAGGTCAAGTATGGCTTGATTTCTAAGCCCTGGGCAGAACATATTTCGTTAAAGTCTAGTACTGCTTTTCTTAGTTTTTCGGAATAAGTTGTCACAATTCAACAGTTCCAGATACTTGTTTTTGTTTTCCTGACGGCTAGCCAGTTCAGATGGTACCTCATTAGCAGCAGTGATGTAACATTTAAGGCCACATAAAGACATGGAACTTATGTCACACTACCTTAGATGGTGATATTTAACCGAATTTATGTTTTAAAAACACACAAGCAACCACTGAATGTACAACTTTCAGGGATCTGAACTGTGTAGCCAGTAAAGACTCCAGTTGAACAGTGTGTTCAAAAAGATCATTTTTAGCCACAGCTTAGCTTTTAAAACTTCCTGAGTAGTACTTTTGTGCTGTGAATATTCATCCATATTTATGTACTAAGTATAGATTATTATGGAAAAACTTGTATGAGTATGTTGCCATTTCCTCATTGTTGAGTTTGATCTCTTTCTGTTTCTTGTCTGTCAGGACTGGCAGCCTCCGTTTGCCTGCGATGTTCGCAACTTTCGCTTCACTCCAAGAGTACAAAGACTAAATGAACTAGAGGTGAGTTTTCCAGAAAGATGCATCATGCTACCTTAACAGTTACGCTGATGTGTTTCAGTTGCCACTTGCATGTTGCTTTATCTCTGTCCACACATCTTTCCATTTTTCTTTTAGCAACCAAATTTGTCAGTGCTTTTCCGTAGAATTACTCCCATTTTCCAATTTACTTACACTTGATTTCTCCCATCCATTCCTCTCCTGGGATCTCATCTTGGCCCCTCCCGCCAGAGATGTAAACGGAGGAGTGACAAGCATGTCACAAAATTTGGCACTTTGCTTCGTAGCTGTCATTTTAAACTAATGTCAGTAAAATTTGGCATATAAACAGTAAAGAAAATGGGAAACTGACCAATCTTTGACTGAATGTCATTGCTTTGAACTAATGTTTAAAGCTTTGTTGGGAGAAACTTGCAGAGCTTGCAGACTCTTTTCCCTTCAATAGTTTTCTGTCTTATTCCCTTTGATATTTTTAGTGCCCGTTCTTCAAATTCAGGTCAGCAGGATGGCTGCTGTAAAGACTTTTTATATGGTTTTCACATGACTAGAAAACTTTGGTTTTGTATCAGAGTGCAGCTGTTCAAAAGTAGTTTTGCCTGAGGTGCCCAATGTGTGCAACAGCAGATCATTGGGCTCTTGCAGTTATAATCTCTCTTTTTCCTTTCTGGTTGTCCAGGCCCTCACTCGAGTTAAGCTGAACTTTCTGGATCAAATTGCAAAGTTCTGGGAGCTGCAGGGGTCCAAGATTCGCTTTCCTCACGTGGAGAGAAAGATTTTGGACCTCTATCAACTCAGCAAGGTAAAAACCTGATCAGTTTAATTAGCCTTTTTAGCACTTTATTTTTCAAAATGAAATCTATTACACTGATTTTACTTGGTGATGTGAAGGATTAAAAATGCCCAGTTATCTTATGTTGTTTTTGTATTTTAGTTTTAAAGTGTTGTGTTTATTCTGGTAAAACACTTTTATTGGACACCTGTGTGCATTTCAGATCGTGTCATCCGAGGGGGGCTTTGAGACGGTGTGTAAAGAGAAGACATGGTCCAAAGTAGCCAGCAGAATGGGCTTCCCACAGGGAAAAGGCACGGGTTCTCTCCTGCGCTCGCACTACGAGAGAATTCTTTACCCCTATGAGCTCTTTCAGTCTGGAGCCACACTGACAGTAAGTTGTGCTTGCTGCTCTTTGCATGTGTAGGCTTGTTTATTATTTGGTAACTGGCATGAATATTTTTGTTCATTACTTTCGGGGCCATCATCACTGCTTTTTGCTTTACATGAGGGGGGGTTTCTCAATAAATGGCACAGGAATGCAGTGTTGCTTGTCAGCCAGTCTGGATGTTGAAGCATCCACAAATACAGTCATACATTGTTGCACAGTAGCTCAGGAATGCAGCTGTCTCGCAACTTTGTTACTCATACAACACATTTTTCAAAAACAAAATTGAACAACAACTCAAAATGTCAACTCTTTCCTGAAGACGTCTTGATATTGATACACGTTAAAATGTTTCTATTTTTCTCAACCCCTCTCACTGCTTTTAATAGGGCCTCGGTCGGCTGTATGATGAGGGAAATGATGGGGAAGAAGTGGATGAGGGAGTTGGCGAGGAAGCAATGGAAGATGATGAGCAAGATGAGGAGGAAGAAAAGGAGAAGGATGTGGAGGGTGATGTCACACAATCTAAAGAACGGCTTCTTCCTGAGAGACGTTCCAGGCGCCTAAAGTCAGAGGTGAACCTAGAGCAGGAATCATGCTCCATAGGGACCGTTCTAATATTTGGCTTTTAACCGGATCACTCTGTTTGACCGTTTTCTGTGTTTGTGTTTCTCTAGAGGGAAAACAAAGATCCAAAAAGCCTCTCAATATTTGGATCAAGTCCCAAAATGGTTGGTTTGGAGATCTTATCAGCTGGTAAGTGGTGTTTGGCTGGCTTTGTAAACCAATCAGATCCAAAACATCAGATTAGTAGTGTTACTTACTTGAGCACTTTTCCCTTTTCACTCAGACGATGGGTTCAGTAAGAAGCAGCGTCACCTCAAGGCCCAGGCTTTTGCCATCAAAATGAGACCACGCAAGGAGACCCTGGAGGTCAACTTTGTGAGAGCCATTTACTTATGTTTGGAAATGTATCTTCCTATTGATAGCACCTTGTATGACTCACTGTTTTCCATAAGTTGTGATGATCCTTGTATCCTCTATGACATTGATCCCCCCCTCAGATCGATCTTTATCTGTGTCTGGTGTGTGGAAGAGGGGATGAAGAGGACCGGCTCTTGCTGTGCGATGGCTGTGACGACAGCTACCACACCTTCTGCTTGATCCCACCACTGCAAGACGTACCCAAGGGGGACTGGCGATGTCCGAAATGTGTCGCTGAGGTAATACTTAATGTCTGACAAGTCCCCGAAATTTCAGTCAAGTTTTAAAAACCTGATAACACACCTACATGGCTTGATATTAAATTAGACATTTTATGTTCTTTTCCCCCAATTTAATGCACTTTCCTGGGGTCTTAATGGCATTTTTCATGTTTTTCATTTGTAGTTCTTTTTTTGTCCTTGGGGCCTCAATCACAGAACATTATATTCATCTTTTAAATGATAAAGATGATTCATTTCCTTATCTTTCTGCTATGTATTTGATGTAAACTGAGTATGATGTGTATTTCCTTTGTGTTTGTTGTGGTTCTCTTACAGGAGTGCAGTAAGCCCAGGGAGGCATTTGGCTTTGAGCAGGCTGTGAGGGAGTACACCCTGCAGAGCTTTGGCGAGATGGCTGACCACTTCAAGTCGGACTATTTTAACATGCCTGTTCATGTATGTAGAATAAGCTCAGTGAAGTAGGCTAGAGGAACAGTGCGAGGCTAAATGTGATCACAGGCATTTTAGGGTTAAGACAAGAGACATGATTTAAAGAGATCCACCTTGTGCCCTCAGATGGTTCCTACGGAGTTGGTGGAAAAAGAGTTCTGGCGCCTGGTCAGCAGCATCGAGGAGGATGTCATTGTAGAATATGGTGCAGACATCAGCTCCAAGGATGTGGGCAGTGGGTTTCCTGTTAGGGATGGCAAGAGGAGGCTACTTGGAGATGAAGAGGTGAGAGGAATGTTGCATATTGCACTGCATTTCCTTTTGCAGGTTGCCACAGGATATTTTCCTTTTCATTCTGATAGTGTAATTTATCTAAAATAGTGGTCGTCCAATACTAATTATTAGTAATCGTGGAGGCCGATATTTAGATCCAGTAAGTAAAAATTAAACTCTTAACTAAGATTTTGAACTTTTGAATGACAAAAACTCAATTTTTATTTGTCATTCAACAAGATTTGTAGGGAACTCCCAGCTCAGCAGCATTGTAAGTTAACTGAACATACCAATACCTAAATAAATGGCTCCATATACTTTTATCAAGTAGATAAAATACTCGAAAGATAAATATAACCAATTTGGGTAACAGTGGCTACAGTATAGCACATAAACTAAGCTGGCTTAGTTAGCCACTAAAATACAAAGACACGGGAGACATGTTGCTCAGAACTCACGCGCTGACAAGATGAGGCTCTGCTCATTATTTTCAGTGACCAAGAACACACGTAAACAAAGCCAAAGATGTTCTATAATGACAGACAGCCAACTCCAATACACGAAAGGGTGAGCTAATCAGCCCTACCTTGTATTAAAACGAACCTGAAATTATTGGCTTTGATTGGGAAATGCTTTTATCTCTCTCACCCACAGACACCACTCTTATTACAACAGTCTAATTGTTTTGATCAATGAGCAGTCTGGTAGCGAAGCAGACAGAAGAGGAGGGAGACCCGAGGAAGCTAAACGCTAATTGCTAAGCGCTCCCTTCACGGTGCTTATACTGTTAATAGTGGCCAGGTCGATAATTGTTCGACCCCTAATCAAAAATATTGTGCTGAGATAATTTATTATTAATGGTTTTGGTAATTTGGGCCACAATTTTAGCTTAAGCTCGACTTGTTATTTTCCTACATGTTCTATCAAAGATTTACAGCTGGTGAATTCAGGACAAACAATTTATGTGTTTTACTTTGTTGGACTTCCATTTAGCAAACTATACAATTTGTATTCACTCTTCTTTTTAATGGACATATTAAAATAAAAAACACATTTGCCCTTGAGGGAGTTAAAGGTTTTTCTTTCCTGCCAGGAATATGCCAACTCAGGCTGGAACTTGAACAACATGCCAGTGCTGGAGCAGTCTGTGCTCACCCACATCAATGTGGATATATCGGGCATGAAGGTGCCCTGGCTCTACGTGGGCATGTGTTTCTCCTCTTTCTGCTGGCACATCGAGGACCACTGGAGCTACTCCATCAATTTCCTCCACTGGTGAGAACTCATAAGCTAGATGGAGCGTAACCATGCCACTTTGAAGAAGACACCTAGATATTCTCCAAGTCAATTTGCATCAACCTGTCTGTCTTTCATTTATCTTCACATTGCTCTGTCTTTCAGGGGTGAACCCAAGACTTGGTATGGAGTACCGGCATCTGCGGCAGAGAAGCTTGAGTCAGTGATGAAAAAACTGGCCCCAGAACTGTTTGACTCCCAACCTGACCTCCTTCATCAGCTGGTCACCATCATGAATCCCAATGTCCTCATGGAGCACGGTGTCCCTGTATGTAATCAGAGCTGATCAAATGAAACATCCATGTTATCTGCATTGATCAGCAGATGAACTCCCCTAAAAAACGCACGTGGTCTGAAACTTTGTCCCCTCAGGTGTACAGGACCAATCAGTGTGCAGGCGAGTTTGTGGTGACATTCCCCAGGGCCTACCACAGTGGCTTCAACCAAGGCTACAACTTTGCAGAAGCTGTTAACTTCTGCACTGCTGACTGGGTGAGGAAAAAGTTCAGTTCCTACGTCATTTATTACACTTTTTTTGGGGGGGATAAATGTGGTGATTTTTCACACCTCCTATTCAGCTACCAATGGGCCGTCAGTGTGTTGCCCATTATCGAAGACTCCGCCGTTACTGCGTCTTCTCCCATGAAGAGCTTTTGTGCAAGATGGCTGCCGACCCAGAGAGCCTCGACGTGGAACTGGCTGCTGCTGTCTTTAAGGAAATGGGAGAGATGATGGAGGAAGAGACAAAACTCAGACAGGCTGTTCAAGAAATGGTGAACGTTTATTTTTTTTCTGCTCAAGTATATGGATGTCGAGGTGTAAGATAACAATCCGGCGTTGATCATAAATGTTAAAAACGGTCTTTTTTTGTTTGGAGATGGTATCACTGGTTTCCCCTTTTTGCCCTTTATGTACAGGGGGTGCTTTCATCAGAACAGGAAGTTTTTGAACTTTTTCCAGATGACGAGCGCCAGTGCTCTAAGTGTAAGACAACCTGTTTCTTGTCGGCACTGACGTGCTCCTGCAGCCCCGATCGGCTGGTTTGTCTCCACCATGCCACAGATCTCTGTGACTGCCCACTTGGCAACAAGTGTCTTCGGTGAGATTGCGGTTTGATGCTGCTCAAACAAAAATAGAGCATCAACAATTTTTCTTTTAAAGATTTATATTTAGGGCCTAAATTTAAAGTTAAAATTTGAGACTTTGATTAGTGTCTTTCAGGTTTGTGCTCATATCACTTTTTTTCTGATTAAAAAAAATTCTATTTTTAATCTTCTTTTGTTATTGTATATTTCAGATATCGTTATGATCTGGAGGAGTTTCCCTCCATGCTGTACGGTGTGAAGACACGTGCACAGTCCTATGACACCTGGGCAAAAAGGGTTACAGAGGCCTTAGCAGCAGACCAGAAAAACAAGAAAGGTTTGTATTTTATTTTGCTACAAATGAAGTATGGGCTATTTTTTTGTTAAATACAAACTATTTATTTTACACAGAAATGTATTTGATATAGAAATCCCAAATTCAGCATCTGAGCCAGAGGGAAATTATTTGTGACAGACTGAAATTTTTTTTGTCTTGATTTCAGATAATGTTTTGCTCCGAAAGATTTCAAATGTGTAATTTGGATCTTTTAGAGAGATGTGTGCTTAGACTACAAGATTGTAGTCAGTTTAGCACATTTTATTATTATTTTCTATATCTCTTACATTAAGGAACCCTTTGCTGGTATCTGTGCAGTTTTATGACGACAGGTTGGTTTATCTGACAAACTTTAATTTCAAGGGTAAATGAAAATCATGTTGGACAAAACTCAGACTATCTGTAGGGGAGTTTATCTATGTGTTGCAAAAGTGTTCAGTTTCATGGCTAAAATAATCAGAATTCTTAAAGATTGCAATAAAAAAAAAAAAAAAAAAACCTAAACAAAATCTTTTGCAATGACCAGTTTGTTTGGATACATAGTGTCAGCATCTGATAGAAACCCAGAAAAAATATGTCAAACCATCCACAACCCTGCAGAGAGAACAAGTATGTGTTTGTCCACTTAAGATAAGTTGTAATGTTCAAATATCCTTTTTGAACCTCTGAACTTGCTCACCAACTAAGATGAAAATCTTAAATCTGAGTCAGCCTCAGTAAGATTAGCTTCAGCTTAGTAAATAACTCCCCGATGACGCTAATGTTGGCTCCCTATCATTATATATGTTAATCTTCAGCAGACAAATAATGAGCAAAAAGAAAAAAGTGATGTGAACCGTCGGTTAACTTGAAATGCATATCTAAATGTATTTGGCTGTGGATCTTTGTGTCATCACTGGCTTTTTACGTTAAAAAGTAAAGATTATTTTGTTAAGTTTTTCTTTACCAAGTTCTCTCCTTCTTTATCTGTAATAGATCTTATTGAGCTCAAGGTTTTGCTGGAGGATGCCGAAGACAGGAAGTATCCCGAGAACTCTTTGTTCCGTCGCCTTCGGGAGATGGTGAAAGAAGCAGAGACGTGCTCCTCTGTCGCCCAACTGCTGCTCAGCCGCAAGCAGAGGCACAGGTCTGCTCTCATGTGTACACATAAAACCTGTTCTTTAATCCAACAGAAAAGCCGCGATTTAGTCATCACAGGCCAGATTGAGATTTGTCGTTGGTAGCAAGCAAATATACACGAATGAATATTTTTCATTAAAAGAAAAGAAAATGTGATGACAAGCCAGATTAAAAGGCAAACTGAAGGTGTTCTCCATATGTGTCTCCAGCAGCCGCCTCCGTTCTGAGAACAGTCGTAATCGCACCAAACTGACTGTGGATGAGCTCAAAGCCTTTGTGGACCAGCTCTACAGGCTGCCATGCATCATCAGTCAGGCGCGGCAAGTTAAAGTTAGTCACATCTGTTATTACACAAACATATATATATGTATATTATATATATATATAACAACATATTGAAACTCTTTGTCAGTCATTTTCTTTACCTCTTCATTCCCTTTTCTTCCTGCAACTTTTTTTTTATTATTATTTTTAATGATTTTACTGTGATTTTTGTTGCTGCCTTTTACTACTTTTTAATGCTTTCTTTGCACTATCTGTAATGCTTTTAATGTTTTGTGTAAAGCACTTTGAGTTGTCTTGAACAGGAAATGTGCTATACAAATAAACTTTCCTTGCATCTCCCCCCTTCCTCCTTATTACACTTCTACTATTCCACTTGACCTCTCTTTGTTTTCCTTTGCTTTCCATGTGTCTGCAGGAGTTATTGGAGAATGTGGAGGACTTCCATGAGCGAGCCCAGGTGGCGCTGTCGGATGAAATGCCTGACTCTTCCAAGCTTCAGGCTCTTTTGGACCTGGGTAGCGGCCTGGATGTAGAGCTGCCAGAGCTGCCCAGGCTCAAGCAGCAGCTGCAGCAGGCTCGCTGGCTCGACGAGGTTAGTGGTTATCTGATGTTTAACATTTACAGTGTTTTTCATGGCATTTCTTAACAGTCCTGTGACTTTGTAAAGGAAATTCATTCTTATTGCTTGCTTCTAGAAGTGATGAAGAATGTCACAACAGATATTTAATACAGCTGAGTTCGTTTAGATAATATTAGATATTTCTCTGCCCAGGTGCGTGTCACGCTTGCTGAGCCTCACCGTGTCACTCTGGAGCTAATGAAGAGGCTGATAGATTCTGGAGTGGGTCTGGCTCCTCATCATGCTGTGGAGAAGGCCATGGCTGAGCTTCAAGAGGTCCTCACTGTCTCAGAGAGATGGGAGGATAAAGCATGCGCCTGCCTGCAGGCCAGGTAAAGTTTTACACGTACAGAAACACCTGAAACTCTAGATGAAGTTAGAATTTCTTCATAAGCTAGAAACTTACTTTAAAAAGTCTTTACAATAATTACACTGGCACTGAAGTTGGATTGCATGGTAAGTTATCATTTCACACAAGTGTGACACTGCCTGGCTGCAGTGCAGTGTGATGTAATGTGGTTTTGTCGGCTTTAGACGTCCCACATTGGTTGACATTAGCTAAATAGTGAGGCCACTGATAACTACTGAGTTAATTGAAAACAAGGAAACCAAAGTAAAGGGAGATCCTTTTATATGGCACCAAGATGCAGTAATGAGTTTTTTACAGTCAAAAATCAGATGAAAATTATGTTTTAGTCTTTGGCTGTAGAGCAGTTGTAAGTTGTTAGCTAACTGCACTTTGACATCCTTTAGTAAGCTAGAGTTGGGTATCAGTTTGTCAATGAGGATGATGTTGAAAAGAGGATTTTTTAGTTTGTAGTTTCAAAAAGTTGAATTTTGTTATTGGGACCAGACCATCACACCCTCTGACTAGTGTGCTGGTAGGCCTTCTGAAAAGACTTTCATGATAGATACTACTTGTCTTCAAAGAATCATACTAAGTAGTAGACGTAAATACATCACTTCTGCCCCCTGTCCAATCAGAACTCTTCCCAACCTCCAGATCTTAAGAGTTGAAAAAAGTTTTCCATGTTAACCTCAATTCGGAATTATTATTTCCGTGTAAAACGCAAAGGAGAATATTTTAATTGCATGATTTAATTCTGAATAAGTAATTCTGAATTAAAAAACATCATGTAACCGTGGCCAGTGTAGCAATCCACTCTGTAGGTCTTGATTGCTGTTCAGATAATTAGGTCAAATTTACTGTTTTTCTCGTGCTGTATTTTCTTCGTTGTTTTTTTCCTGGTCTCTCAAACAGGTTGGATGGTGTTATCAGCTAAGCTATGGTAATACGGTGGAGAACCATTACACAGATGTCAAAATCTAAAATACGTTTATAAAAAAAGGGCCTTCATTTTAAATTCTATCAAAAAAATTCCCCAAAATATTTATCAGCACATTCAAAACCAAACGTATCCATATCAAGCTGTTTAATTTCTTTTTAGAATATTCTAATAGCCAAAAAGTTTTAGTAAATAAACACAGTTGTCTCACATTGGTTTCTGTTCATCCCCTGCCTGTCTGTCCTCTTATAAACCCAGGCCTCGCCACAGCATGGCAACCCTAGAGAGCATTGTGCTGGAGGCAAGGAACATCCCAGCATATCTGCCTAATATTTTGGCCCTGCGAGAGGCCTTACAGAAGGCAAAGGAATGGACTGCTAAGGTGGAGGCCATCCAGAGCGGAAGTAGCTATGCTTACCTGGAACAGCTGGAGAGCCTGCTGGCCAGGGGTCGCTCCATCCCTGTCCGACTAGATCCACTGGCTCAGGTGGAGTCTCAGGTGGCTGCAGCCCGAGCATGGAGGGAGAGAACTGCTCGCACCTTCCTCAAAAAGAACTCCACGTATACACTGCTGCAGGTGGGCCATTAGGAAAAATTTGATTCGTTGTTTGCCTCTGACATGTTTAGATCTGCATAAATGTTTTGGATCAAGACTTGGTAATCTTTACAAAAACCAGAATTTTGTCTTTTCTCATAGGTCCTCAGTCCTCGTGTAGACATCGGAGTATATGGCAACAGCAAAAGCAAGCGGAAGCGGGTCAAGGAGCTCATGGAGAAGGAGAGAGGTGGCTTTGACCCAGACACCCTGAGCGACCTGGAGGAGAGCCTCGGGGAGGTGCGGGACCCTTCAACTGTTGTAGCTGCCTTCAAAGCCAAAGAGCAGAAAGAAGTGGAGGCCATTCATTCTCTCCGTGCTGCCAATTTAGCCAAGATGGCTATGGCAGACCGCATCGAGGAGGTCAAGTTCTGCCTGTGTCGAAAGACAGCCAGTGGCTTTATGTTGCAGTGTGAGCTTTGTAAGGACTGGTTCCACGGGGCGTGCGTCCCTTTGCCGAAGACGGGAACTCAAAAGAAAGTGGGTGTCGGTTGGCAGAGCAATAGCAAAGACTCTAAATTCCTGTGTCCACTGTGCCAGCGGTCGAGAAGACCGAGATTAGAGACGATTCTGTCGCTGCTGGTTTCACTGCAAAAGCTGCCGGTTCGCCTGCCAGAAGGAGAAGCTCTGCAGTGTTTGACTGAGAGGGCAATGAGTTGGCAGGTATGACAATCACTTCTTCCTTTGATCACTGACGTAAGATTTTCCTTTCAATGTCTTCTGAATACCCTTTACGATGGTCTAACTATCCCACTAGGATCGAGCACGTCAAGCTCTAGCTACAGAAGAGCTTTCCTCAGCCCTGGCAAAGCTATCTGTGCTGAGCCAGCGCATGGTGGAGCAGGCGGCAAGGGAGAAAACTGAGAAGATCATCAATGCCGAGTTGCTGAAAGCTGCTGCCAACCCTGATCTGCAGGTAGTTCCAACATTCATCCTGAGAAAATGGACTTTTCTCATTTCTGTTTTAGTGAGAAGCATCAGTAAGACTGCAAACAAACTCCTCAAGTACAGATTGTAGAAGTGTCTGTGTAGGCTTCAGATGTGAATAAGATGCTCAAAGGTAGTGACAGCTTAGTGAGGCCTTCTTAAAGCTTTGACACTTGACTCCAAAAAATAGTTTATTATTTGAGGCTTCAATGAGACAAAATTTGAGTAGGACATCTAGTGGTTGATAAAATTAAGTGCAGTCGAGACACATTTTTACTGATTTAACACCCAGCAATGTTGATGTTACAGCATCCCTATTTGGCATTTCTAATTGTACCTCCATATAGACTTTGCTTATACTTTTGTCTTATATGCATTTAAATGGTGCTGTATAAATACAGACTGATTTTCACATGTGACTGTTGCAAATTCACAGGATATGCTGGATTTTGGCAAAGTGTCTTTTGGAGTTCATGGGTGTTAGGGAAAGAGGGCATGTTTAGAAAACAGGACAGTTGGTGGGTAACTGGTTATGAGTTTTTGTAAACTTAAGTTTCTCTGCAATTTATTTTCCTCAAAACCAGCCTACTTTGTGACAACAAAACCTGCCACATGAGCACCACTAAATAGAGGTATCCTCCCCATGATGTACTTGTTCATTCTTATAAAGCAGGAAAACCCCAGCCCCCAAAAACGTATTAATTTGTCCTTATTGATTCGCTTGATAAACATCAGTTGTCATGTGTCCATGCCAAGCTGCAGCACAGAAGTTTGATACGTTTGCTTCATGAACTATGCACATGAGCCTCGGGCGTAGGAGGACTACCACTACACAAAGGTGCTGAAAATTATTAAAATTTTATTGTTGATCATTTCTAAAACTGTAATCAATTTGCTTTCACATTAATTAACCGACTGATTTAATAAGCTCTTTAGATTAAGAAAGAAAATAAAGCCTGATGTTTTTCTCTAAGTGAAGACAGGACAGCAAGCTCCGCTGGCCATTTGTGTCTACATGTGTGGCTATAATCTGGATTGCATTGTGGATTTGAATGCATTTGTTCAAAGAAGCTCAAAGAGCTGATAGACAGTCTTCCTCACAGACTAATTGTCTCATATTTTTCCATTTTTTTGATAAAAAAGTAATTGAATTTGAATTTATTTCTCAAGAATTTATTTTCCCAAACAGATTTTGTAGGATGAAAGAATACCTAAAGATAATTGACATATTTTGAGACTCAGTTGTGTTTGCCTTTTTATTTTTGACCTTTCTGTTGATGCAATCAAAATTTTGGGTTCTTTGTAACACAATAACATCTGACTTCCTGCGGTGAGAAATGTATGGTGACGTGGATTTCATCACCATGATAAACTGCTGGAATAACTTTAAAATGAACCTTGAAAATGCTTGGGAAACAGGTGACAAAGCAGCTGCAGCTTTTGCATATCTTTCTGTGTAAAGGTTGTGTGTGTGTGTTTTCTGCAGGGCCACATCCAAACATTCCAGCAGTCTGGTTTCAGCAGAGCCACATCACCACGCCAGTCTGTGGATTACGATGATGAAGAGACGGACTCGGATGAAGACATTAGGGAAACTTATGGTTATGATTCGAAGGTATGTGAGTCAGCAGGGGTCAGATCTCATATTGATAAGGCCTCTTTTATAAATTCCTCTCGGGTGTTATGTATATTTTTCCAGGACCCAGGTGAGGTAAAACCCTACCTGTTCTGTGATGAGGAGATTCCCGTCAAGTCAGAAGAAGTGGTCAGTCACATGTGGCCGGCTGCTACTCCTTCGTTCTGTGCTGAACACGCCTACTCGTCAGCTTCTAAGTCCTGTGTGCAAAGTGAGGCACCGTCCAATGGATTAAAATATCATATTTTCATTCCATTGATTACTCTTAATTTGTTGGTTTCCTCTGAGAAAAACAATTCATAATCTCCCACTTGCAACTTTTTACATTTTTAGACCTGGGCACACCCAGAAAGCAGCCTCGAAAGACTCCTCTGGTACCCCGGAGTCTAGAGCCACCAGTGCTTGAGCTATCCCCTCAGGCTAAGGCCCAGCTGGAGGAGCTGATGATGCTGGGAGACCTGCTGGAGGTGTCCCTGGATGAGACCCAGCACATCTGGAGGATCCTGCAGGCCACGCACCCTCCCTCTGAGGAAAGATTCTTGCAGGTCATGGAGGTAGGAAGGTCATTTATTATGCAACCTAACTGTGACAGCTGGAACCCACTGGAAATACTGAATGGTTACTGAATACTGGGATTGTGTATGAACCAATCATTCTGTGCTTACCTACAGGTCAAACTATTGAGAAATGTTCCTTCAGTACAGAATCAGAAATTAAGTAGTTTTTACTGTATCTTTGTATCTTCTTCAACAGCCTGACAACTCCCTGATAGAAAAGCCCCTAAAAATCAAACTTAAAGATTCAGAAAAGAAAAGGAAACGGAAGTTAGAGAGAGCCGAGCACCACCACATTCTAATGGCCACCGCCGCTGCCGGAGGAGCTTCGGCGATGGGAGAAATCCGACCGTCAAAGTCTAAAGAGCTAAAAAGGGTTGGCCTCGAACTCGGCCTGGGCGGCAAACCCAAGAAGAAGAAGCTCAAGCTCAATCTGGAAAAGAATCGGGAGATGAAGCAGTTGGCCAAACGGTTAGCCAAGGAAGAGAAGGAGAGGAAAAGGAAGGAGAAGGCTGCTGCAAAGGCTGAGGCCATCAGGGAGGGACTGGAGAAGAGGAAGGAAAAGAAGATCCTGGACATTCCCTCCAAGTATGATTGGTCGGGGGCCGAAGACTCCAACGATGAGAACGCAGTGTGTGCTGCAAAGAACTGCCAGAGACCATGTAAAGACAAGGTGAGGATGCTTTTTATTATGCCCCAAATGTTAGTAAAGCATTTAGTTACATTTTTTTCTTTTCTTTTTATGGTGACGTCTATTTTCCGGAGTTTCGTTACTTTGGATTTAGACTTGTATTGTCATTAAAATGACACAAGGAAACATAGATGATTGATAGACGGTTACAGGTTAGGAATTAACAGAAGTCAGAGGAATGACTATGCATCTTTATTGAAACTGAAGTTTTGAATATTCTTTTTCTTTGAACACGGGAGATCATTCATGGCCTTAGTTTTTAACATTTGGAACAGTATTTAAGCAAGAAACTATTAAATTAGCTACATACAACTCAACTCAAATCTGTAGTATTTTTACTTCATATCATTTACTTTAATATTTGTACATTATATATAATTTTTCAAATCAAGAGTTTGTTGGAACATGATTCTGTAGAGACTGAAAGTCTTGTACATCAGAACACGAGTATTTTGAGTCACTTCTAGTTGGTGCTGTTTTAAAAAAGAAAAAAGAATCTCTATCCATTTAGGAATAAAAAACACCGTCAGAACAACCTGAATTCCACATTGATAGATTACTATACTTGGAGTGTAAGGGCTACTTAGCCACCTCATTATTGTACAAACCACTTCTCTTCACAATCTAAAGCGTTTCCTGTCATATGAGACTTCTTCTCGGCCGCTAAAAAGTTCTTTCTGACAGCACTGACAGGTAATCACCTTACAGCTGTTTTCCTTTCTAAGTTCAGGCTCAAATAAAACACAAACTCTGGCTACATTCTGCAGCAACAACATTTTATTCTCAAGCTTGTCCCGGAACTAGATGTCTAGTTGGATCTCATCCAGAACTGCTGATGTTGGCAGCTGGTTTTGTGTTGGATTACGTAACAGGAAATTTATATGACACCCTGATGTCCCCGTTCTGCCCCTGCAGACATGTAAAAGTCTTCTTGACGAGATCGGGGCTCGCACAGTTTTGTTGGTGTCTCCCATTGCCGTGTCAACACATATCTACATCAAACCAAGGAGATAGCGGTGCACATTGTTGTATGGGAAGCCAAAAAAACCTGTCTACCCTGCCCCATGACAAGACTAAAGTTTTAAACAGCTTCAACCTGGCTGGGAATTTCAAGAATATTCATTTTCAGTGGCCAAGAACTGCATTTGCATGTGGGTGACTGGGAGAAAAAGCATAGAAAATCTTCATTTGTCAGAAATATCTGTATTAATCTACAGGGCCTGTACATTCAAAGCAATCTGGGTTTAGAGTTTATTAATCTGGTATGCAGTTATGGACAAAATCACATACAACCTTAATGTTTCATAACATATTTAGCCTTTTCTTGCTGTTTCTACTGTTTATTTGTGTCTGTCATGTTCTCTACCCTTCCCGCCGCAAGAATATGTCACCGCCCCTGCCACACATCCTGCCACTAAGGTTTCTAAATCTTGCTGTAGATTTAGTTAAGGCCCAGCATAAATCTTTTGTGAAACTTTCACCTGATAAGTCAGACTTATTTCATCAGATCAATTTGTCAAGTTCTGCCAGCTGTGACCTTTCTGGTGTTTCATGATGAATGACAACGTTTTGTTTGCTCAGTACTGAGTTAATAAAAAACATTTCACAAAATAAACAGTTAAGGTAACTTTATTGAATATCAACAGCTGATAACAGCACTGGAACACCTTAAAGAGAGTTACACATAACATATTAACAGGCCCCACTGATGCCATTCCTTTTGGAGACAGCACTGACAACTTTCCACCGAGTTAACCAGTGGCCAGTCTTGGCCTCCTGTGAATCTGCTGGGCAGCCAATCAGAACTTAGGAACCGGTTGGCCTGCAGCTCTGCAGGTGGAGTACAGATCATGAATTTGTAAGGGTGTCAAGTGCAGAGCATTAATGAAATAAAATAAGTATTTATATTTATGCTCATGTTTCCAGGTGGACTGGGTGCAGTGCGACGGTGGATGCGACGAGTGGTTCCACCAGGTCTGCGTGGGCGTGTCGTGTGAAATGGCAGAGAACGAAGACTACATTTGCGTGGACTGCTCCCATAAAGTAGACGGCGGAGGCATGGTCGACGAGGAGGTGGCGGAAGAAAGCATCGTGGTGCTGTCGAGCGTCATGCAGAGCATACCCTCGTCATCAGCCATGGCCTCATGGTCCTCGGTGTCCCACTTAAACCCAGCAGCTCCACATCAGCAGCAAGAGCCTCAGCAGGACAGTTAGCGCTAAAAATGGGCTAAGGACTGAGAACCTCACACAGAACCCAGTGTCCAGGCTAGTGTTACAACCACGAGAAAAGGGTGAATGTTTTTGTAACTGTCAGTTTATAAAGCACAAGAAAAACAACTTCCTGTGTGTGACTAAAGGAAAAGAAAACACACTTTCCCTGTCTGCTAAGATGTGTTAATCCTTCTACGACAGTTTTAGATCTGAAAACACCCACTAGCTACTTCCCAAGCAATTGGTGGATCCGGTTTACTTATTTAGTCAAACAAACACCTACTTACTTGAGCAGTTGTATCCATTACAAACAGACAATTATGTTTCAAGTCCTAATGAACTCCTGAACCGCCTCCCTCTGCCCTCAGCCCGGCTCCTCAGACGGTGACATCTCAATATGTAGGACGTAAAACTAGGGGAAAAATGGTTGTAATGTAGTGAATTTATTTATAATGTAAATAGCTTTTAAGCAATTAAACTAATGGATTGTGGCTTTTTTTTCTCACCTTTAATAAACTATTCCTAGTCAAATGGTTGATATTTGTACAGTTTTTTTTCTTCAACAAAATGTACCTGTAGCTCGGGCTTATTTGTTTATTTAGAAGCTGCTCATTTAGCTTTTCTCATAGAAGAACATTTTAATATTTTATGTATATATTTACAAATCTATAAAACATTTGTTCTTTCTCAGTTTCCTTGTTTTTGTTTCATGAATAATCGAACAGACTCAGCAGTAACTTCTGGCTGTTATGCTTTAAGTTTAGAAACTCATTAGTTCCATTACAGAGGAGACGCAAAAGCATGTTTTGGAGTTCAACTATGTGGACTCACATGTTGAATGGCATTTTTTTTTTTTTTCACATCTATCGCAGTCATCTGGAATATCCACCTGCTGGACAAAACAAGTATTTCTAGCCCTTTGATTTTTATAACTGTTGTGTTTACACAGGTGAGCACTTTAGTCCACTTGTTCTTGCAGAAGAGGAGATGGCTAAGTGGGTGGGTCATGTGTGTCGTTTTGAGGTCCGGTCCTAACTCAGCCAAGTCCAATCCGGTGTAAACTGACCTTGGCTGCTTTAGGCTCAAACTGAGTGACTCGCCTCTGTTTCTTCACTAATGAGGAGAGACTGAGAAATGGGCCTCTTTCCATCAGTAAGGTTGGAGTGAATCAAACATAAATCACAATGAGATCAAACAATTTGCAAAACTCTTCTTCACAACCTGTAGCTTTTTAGCCAACCAAATAATTAAAATACTACAACAATATGGATTTTTTCAGATGCTACTCTTTTTATTTATTTTTTCAATTGTTGGCATTCTTGACATGAGCTATCTTTCATCGTTTATTTTTTATTACATTTATTGTTTTCTTTGCTGAGGTTTACTGCGGCTGAAACTGACACAAGAGACTCAGAGGTCAAGTGTCATCCTCTTGGACTCTTATGTTGCACTTTATTTAAACTGTTGGGACGTGGTAGGTGATGTATTTTGCTCAGAAGGGGGAAGATGAAGGGAAGGCGCATGGAGGCAGGTCCACGGTTTAGCATTACATATCTCCACCCCTTTCGCCAGCCACGTTAAATACTAAAACTTGAGCATTTACAGATAAACCTCCAGATACCGCTCCAGCTTTGAGACACTCACAAGTGGCACTACAATGACAGGTATGCAAGTTTACAACATGTTCTTCATTTTGCTTGAATTGTATTGTAACTGAAATGATCACAATCTGCAGCATGCATGGGCAAAATTGCTCCAAATTCAAACAGCAGTCACCACCAAGTAACCTCTGTAACCGGTTCTAATTGTTCCATAGGAAACTCTGCCAAAGCAGGGCTCCCCAATGGCAACAACCGTGTCAATGACATGCTCCCACCCTCTGAAGAGAAGATGGAGGAGCGGGGTCAGTGGAGTAACAAGCTGGAGTTCATCCTGTCAGTAGCCGGCTCCATCATCGGCCTGGGCAACATGTGGCGCTTCCCGTACCTCTGCTACAAAAACGGAGGAGGTGAGTGGATCAATACACATATTTCAACAATTATATACAATATAACTTAAAGGTGAAATGTGAAGTCTGTAAAACCCACTGGTATGTTTGGATTGTGCCTAAAGTGGTCATGCAGTAAAGGAAGAGACTTTTTAAGAAGATTTAAAATCCCTGGAATCCATGTAAAATCTGAAAATATAACACTTTTGTCCCCCTCTTGATCTCAGGTGAAAAATTATAAAAGTAGATGTATGCTTGTCCAACACGAGTTTTTCCTGATCTGCCTTTGGATGTGTTCGTGTAGCTGCTAAATTAGATGCCCTTCTCTTTCCGTCCCTCCGTGGGGTGACGGGCAGGGTCACGGTTCAGGGTTGAGTGGGGTCAGACAGCTGTTGTTGCCTCTTGCTCACAGCAGCTGTTCCTGCAGCGAGGCGGAAATCTGAGCACGCCAAACATCATTGGCTACCCTACGGGACATCAACACCAAAGCTAAAAAAGAGCAGTGGCGTGGGTTAAAATGTAACCTGTCCACATCTGAAGGAGGGAGTATTGAAAAAAGACTTAAACTAGCCTTCTTTTTGTCTTCTTGCATAAGAAAATCATATTGTTGTTGCATTTTGTGTGATTTCTTCTTTATATTATGATTCAAACAAGATTAATCCTGTTTGGATAAAAGTGAAGTCTAAACATGGTGCAAAATAAATTTAAAACACAGTAATGTAAAGGTATTATTTAGTAAGTAATCCTCTTAAACATTTTCTCTTTCTCTATCCAGGCGCATTCCTCATCCCATACCTGATCTTCCTTTTTACCTGCGGTGTTCCTGTATTCTTCCTGGAGATAGCGCTGGGTCAGTACACCAGTGAAGGAGGAATTACATGCTGGAGGAAAATCAGCCCCTTGTTTGAAGGTAAGAAGGTCAGGTACATCATCTCAAACTAGCGGCAAAGCATATGACTTTTGGACTTTGTGATGGGAAAAAAAAACCCATTGCTTTGTGTCTTTAAATGTTACCTGTGCAGGTCTTGGCTATGGCACACAGGTGATCGTGACTCTCCTGAATTTCTACTACATCATTGTTCTGGCTTGGGGGATTTTCTACCTCTCTTTCTCCTTTTCTTGGGACCTAGCTTGGTCGTCCTGCAACAACACATGGAACACAGGTAATACGTTTACTTTAAATCAACAGATAAGCATATTATATATCAGAATTCAATGTTCTTTGTTAATCCAAGACTGGGAAATATATTTTCTTTTAGAAGTGCAATGTTGCATAATTTCTTCCTTTTTTTCTTTCTTTTGAATCCCATAGAAAACTGTGTGGAATTCCAGAGGAGAAACACCTCAGTCAACCAAACAATCAATCTGAATGTCACCTCTCCTGTCATGGAGTTCTGGGAGTGAGTTTACATACTGCCTAACCTCTTGATGACAAAGTAATAATGACCTGATGGTCTAACTGATGTGCCACCCATATAATTTTCCTCCTTTTCTGCAGGAGAAGAGCACTTCGGATTTCCCCTGGCATTGACCAAATGGGTTCTCTGAACTGGGACATGGCCCTGTGTCTGCTCATTGCCTGGGTCATGTGCTACTTCTGCATCTGGAAGGGGGTGAAATCCACAGGAAAGGTGGGTGACATGGGTTTCCGAGTTGCGTGACACTTTCCCTTTTTATTTGTTTTGATGGAGCAATTTGACTTGAAGTACGACATCTGGTATTTATATTATAATTTTTCATTGTTTGCTTTTTTTCCTATTCTTGTGTTTTTATCGAGATAGGTGGTCTATTTCACTGCAACCTTCCCCTATCTGATGCTGATTGTGCTGCTGATCAGAGGACTCACCCTGCCCGGTGCTGGGATCGGGATCCAGTTTTATCTCTACCCTGACCTGGGGAGACTGGCAGACCCACAGGTACCACTGTGTTACATGAGCAAGAAAATCAACTGATTGTTTACTATAGAAACTGGCATAAATTTAAAAAAGCCGTCTAATTTAATGACATAAATCCCAATGAGGGCCTTTTTGGTGCATTGCTCCTTGTGGAGAAGTGCAGATATCCCATGGCTCTCTGCTGGGGAGTGTCACTTCTGCTGGGTCCATCTGCTCTCAGTGAAAGAGGCAATGACCAAACGGATGACACAGGGCCAAAACACCGCTGAGACTGTAAACATGATTTCTACACGTGTTCTGACTGGCTCTTCTTGGCTCTGTCTTGCATTTTAAACCAGATAGGCTTCCCTCTTTTCCTCCTCATTTAGAAAATTCTCTTGTTCTCTTGTGTTTATTTCGAATGTCAAAGTTATTGTTTATCCCTTGTCTTCCTCAATTTACAATACATTACAAATTTTGCTCCTTGGATACTCATGGAAATGAGTTGCGTTAATAAATGTTGAGGCAAAACATGATCAAAAAAGCCCTGTTTCTCTGCATTGGTCAATGGTTAAAATTTAGCACGTGCCTCATTCTGGTTATCTTAAATACACGAGGCACGTTGTGTACAGTGGTTTGCAAAAGTTAAGGCACCCTGTGAATATGGAGTCTAAGATGGATTGTTTTCTAAAAAGGATAAGTTGAAGATAACTCACTTCCTTAAAACCATCAGATTTTATCTTACAGTTGCAAACTTAGAATAAAAAAAATTGACTCAGAGTAAAAGTTAAGTTAATACATTGTAACATCCTTCAACAAGTATTTCTGCTATTAAATTGCTTTTTGTAGCCAACAAAATATCTCAAAGATTCAAAGATTTTTATTTTCAACTTGCTATGTGCACCGGACATCCAGGAGAATTAAATTGCTGTTTTTCTCTCTCACCAAAGATTAAAAAAAAAAAAAATAACATCAAGATAAAAGTACAAGGGAGAGAATAAAATATCAGGTAAATATAATTATATTTATACATGTTATGGAAAACAATATTACAAAGGGAATTTAAGAAACGAAATTCCGGCAGCAAAAATTCTTATTTGCGAGATTTTATCCCCTTTCCCCTTATCATCTTTATAACATTTGTGATGATGTTCAGTTGATTTCAAAACCTGTAGCATTTGCCTCTTGTAGCTGCCAACATTAGATTTTAAGATTCTGCTATACTTATTAACTGGAGACTATTAAAGTTTTAGGAAATTCAGCTCCATTTTGACGATAAACTTACTTTTTTTCACATTATTCTGTATCATTTAACAAAACTGTTTTTAAAGTCCAGCTTGTGAAGGTGTTAAAGGTTTTTTATTTTTTCCAGAATAACTTTTCCATGAAGGAACAGCATCCTTAACACTTGTTTCCTGATCCAAAATCATCAGTTATATAAATTTTCAGAGCCAGCCAGCCATACATAAGTAACATTTGAGGACTATTTACTCCATTTGACATTAGGATTCCATTGTGTTTTCTAATTATGATTGTGAATTTTTAACTCTTGTTACAAGTTGCTCTTATCCTGTTTTCAGTCTAAAATTCCACTTTACAAAAACGAGAACGGTCGTCTTGCTTAAATATGTTTTATCTGTATCTTCAGGCCTTTTGGAGATTGTTTTCTTTTCAGTTTCCTTAATATTTTACAGTAATAGAAAACTTAAACAGGAAATTTGCTCAGACAGCCTGTAGCTGTACACAAACAGCATCCCATTATAGCTCGAGCAGCTCGTATCCCTGCGTATCTCTGAACGTTTCCTCTGTTGTAGGTGTGGATGGACGCTGGCACCCAGATCTTCTTCTCCTATGCCATCTGTTTAGGTTCTCTGACTGCTCTGGGCAGCTACAACAAATATAACAATAACTGCTACAGGTATGTTAGCAGTGCAGCACTTACATTTACATTTATTTACATTTATCTTGAATACATGCTTAAATCGAACCAAATTCCTTCCATGATTATGTAAAAATGTGATTTTTACAGCAAAAACTCACTGTAGGATTACAGTATTTTTTTTAGATTTCTTACTGGAAGTGATTTTTTTGTCCTTTTTAAAAAAAGTAAAGTACTTACAAAAGTAAGTAATTTAAATATGATTATCTGTGTGAGTATCATGCTAAACTTTACCTGAAAACAGTGATGTATTTCTGCTCCTCTGTGTTGCAGAGATTGCCTGTCGCTGTGCTTTCTGAACAGCGGCACCAGTTTTGTGGCAGGCTTTGCAATCTTCTCCATCCTGGGTTTCATGTCTTATGAACAGAACGTTCCCATCTCAGAGGTGGCAGAGTCTGGTGAGGCTAAATAAGAGTAATAGAATAACAACAAGAACTTGTTTGCCCTTCAGCCAGTGTTTAAGTTTTCCCGTCTTGTCTTTGACAGGCCCTGGCTTGGCCTTCATAGCCTACCCCCGTGCTGTGTCCATGATGCCATTCTCTCCTTTGTGGGCTGCCCTCTTCTTCATCATGATTGTTTTTCTGGGGTTGGACAGCCAGGTAGATGGCTCTTTTCTAATCCTTGAAGATTTTAGTCTGTTGAAATGTTTTGTTCTTACTTCTCTATGACTTCCATCCTATTAGTTTGTATGTGTTGAGAGTCTTGTGACCGCGATAGTGGACATGTACCCCGCTGTGTTCCGACGCAAGAACCGCAGAGAGCTCTTCCTGTTGGGTGTGGCCCTCGTCTCCTTCCTCGTGGGCCTCATCATGCTGATGGAGGTAGTTGTCGCACTCTGGGGCCTTACACACAGATGCACAAACATAAATAAACTCAACAAGCATTCAGCTTCTTAAAACATCGCATTTTAAATACCAGAGGTGCCATGCCTCATTTCTAAACAGGATCAAATGCCATACACCGCATTAAGACTGCCATGAGATGTAAACTGTGACTACTTAAACCAACTCTAATGATATAAGTAATCATACTCAATAAATCAGACTGTTGAGGGTGGGGGTTGCGTCTGGTGGTTGGATGCTTTGCTCTGCTAATATAAAATCTTATAAGAGTCCAACATAGTTGACATGGTTTCACCTCTGCACAGCTGTGAAGGCTCTGCAGAGGTGTCAACAAGTCATCATTTTGTAAGTACAAGGACGACAAGGGGTTTTGTGCAACACTCCTCGGGTAAGGCATCGATATGCAATGCTGCAATTTAGAGTCCCTCTTCACTGGCTTTAACACATCAAGCTTACAAATTATTCATATTAGTCATGTCTTATTTGGACTTGTTTAAGTACAACAATAATTTTGCTCTGTATAATCTCACACCATTTTACAATGTAAGTAAATATGACTGTTGCAGCATAGCAACCTAACTGTTACAGACATCCTTTACTCCATCCACACTTTGTTTGACTTTTTTTTTTAATCATTATTTTTTGGAAAACCTGCCAGTAAATATTGATGGAACATGGTTTGGTGCTTTTATCACCGTCGGATCAATCTTCAACTGTTCTGCATGAGTTAGCAAGAGTCATGCAACCCAGATTAAGATTTGCTTGTTCACAAAAGTGAGTGTTAAAAATAAGAACAATAAGACCATAAGCAACAATGACACATGCTGTGCATTTTTAAAAATGTATTATTATTATTTCCTTACAAATTTTTCATAAAGTTTCATGCAACAAGTCTACTATTTCTCTGCATGCAGGTTCTGCCTTCATGGCCCTTAGGTAATCTAAGTTACTGTCCAGTGCTTTAAATTGTGGGCGAAAATTGTGTGTTTTCTTTTATTCAAGCTTGCACTGCAAAACTACCATAAGCTGAATGAAAGACTAAGAGTTTTTTTTTATATCCATAAAGAAATGTCATAGAAATGGTTTTGATTTATTTCATGCCATCCATTTTGTAATATATTCAAATATGGATGGAGGACACAACACAGTATAAAATGAGCAAAAATCCAAATTGGCACATTATATATATATATATATATATATATATGTGTGTGTGTGTGTGTGTGTCTTTTTTATGTGGAAAAAATGGACTACATGTAGTAAGTTAATTATCAGTATTTAGTTATAATTGTATTTCAATGCTTTATTTCTCTCTAGGGGGGCATGTACGTCTTCCAGCTCTTTGATTACTATGCAGCCAGTGGCATGTGTCTTCTGTTCATGGCCATCTTTGAGACTGTCTGCATTGCGTGGGTTTATGGTAAGCAAACAATAAAAAACTATATTTTTTGTTGACACAGCCCAGTGTGGTAAGACATGTCTTCACTGTGTTTTTGCAGGTGCAGATCGCTTTTACAACAACATCGAAGACATGATTGGCTACCGTCCAGGACCTTACATCAAGTACTGTTGGTTGTTCTTCACCCCAGCCACATGCATTGTGAGGGTCAATAAACAAATTACGTCCCGTCATGGCTTTCCAAAAATGACAGCTGCAAACTGAGAAGAAGCTTCTTCTTGTTTTCTTGTCTTGGTTCTTGGTTTCTTTTGCAGAAATTGGAATAATTCATGAAATGTAATGTTTCTTCATTTCTCTTTCTAGGGTACTTTTGCATTCTCCCTCATTAAATATACTCCTCTAAAGTACAACAATGAGTATGTGTACCCATGGTGGGGCTATGCCATTGGTTGGCTGCTTGCTCTCTCCTCTATGGTCTGCATCCCTCTTTGGATGGTATACAAGATTAGCACCACACAGGGAACACTCAAAGAGGTATGCTCTCTGAGTATATAACAAGAAGTATCCTCTTGTTAGTATGAAATATTTTCATTATGGACCAGTAGATCAATAAATTGTACCCCTGAAACTGTGTAATTCACAAAATCCTTTTATTTGTTATCTATCCCTTACAGCGCATTCAGCTGCTCATCACACCTTCTGATGACTTACCCAAAACAAAGAGGGAGCAGGAGATGCTACTGGCCATTTTTGCTCCTGAGGGAGAGGCCACCAAAACTACAAATGGCTACTTCCCTGTCTCAGACAAAGACTCCAACTTATCAAGCCCCGGTGGTGATGTGAATGTATAGGAACCCCCCCAAAAAAGTGTTACAGGTTCTACCTTAAATTGATATGGTGATGGGCTTAGGAGATATTGAGGCTGTATAATGCTGGTTTGGCACATTTGTACACTGAGTGAGAAAAATATGAGGAAATAATGAACCTAAAAAATAATGAAATACAAATAAATATATGCTAGCATGTTAGTTACCCAAACAAAATTGAGATCTATTTATTAATCGGCATACATTTGTGTATATAGGACAATATTTGTGTCTCACCGAAAGTTAGTAAAAGTAAGAAAAGAATAAGTTCAAACTGGATCTTTCTGAAGAGTTGGACACCAGTAGATACAGCAACTTCATGACATTATATGAAGTCATATTTGTAAGATATTGTTGAGTTATGATAAATGATTGGGGGAGTGTTCCTTTTTATATTAATGGAAAATTAGATAATTGTTTTGCTTTATTGTAGACTTATGAATAAATTTAAATATGGAATAGCATTAACCATTATACTACAGTAGCACTATATAGCTATAAAACTAACAGGATACATGAACTATAGCTTAATTTTTACGATGTAACATAATATGACTGTACAAAGAATGTGAATCTTGTAAGTAATGTTTAAATAAAGATTGTTTTTTGTCTTCCACTGTTTAACCTGTCTGTGTCCTCTTACTGAAGGGAACTTTATGAATTTGGTGTACCGGGACGGAAATGATCTAGAAGCCACATTCTCTGGTGTCTGAAATTTGATTATTTGTCAGTCTTATGGAAATTAAATATATTGCTGGAGGATCCATCTTAGCTACTAGTAATGACATGGTTTTGTTCCTAATCGTGCTTGGTTCACATAATTAGTTTTGGGTGCGTCAGTGCACTGTTTTTATTGACTTAGTAAAATCTTAGTTTGCACAGTCAAATAGTAGTAATGTTGAGAAACACTACCTGGGTACACATGAAGAGACAACTGAATTCGACTTCCTGATTTAATATTTTATTAATTTCTTAAATAATATGGCGCCCCTTGCTGGACAAAAAAGTATGGAATTTGTGAAGAAGTTATTTTCAGAGATACAGTTTCTTAAACATCTAAAAGTGTGAGCAGCCACAATGATGGAGCACTTTTGAATAATTTTCTAGAATAATACAACCGCTGGGTGTCACGCTTCTCCCGTACTACTGCTGAGCTCGTGATTGGCTGTAACAGCGGCGTCTCTCTACGTGCCTCAGTGACGCCCCACACTTCCCCACAATGCAACGGGTAATGTCCCAGGAAAGATGGCGGAAGGAGGAGCGGCTGATCTGGATACTCAGAGAGGAGAGGTCGCGGGACTGTTGAAAACACAGCTAAGAAAGGGAGATACTTGGTAAGACTTGAGCTGAAATCTTTTCAGAGATGCTGTGTGGCTGTCGGTTGGCTCTGACGGGGCTGACAACACCACGAAGGATTAAAAAGCTAAGGCACGGGCCGTGTTGACAGTGAGCTCTGAGGTAGCTAACGGGAGTCCGTCAGTTTCATGTGTGTCAGCTTGACGGGCTAGCGGTGGATGTGCTAGCGCTAACTGGTAGACTAGACTGGTAGATAAACCCCGAATGGCATTTAAATGTCCGATTCTGGTCGTTATTTTCTTCACTTCTAAATAGCAATTTTCCTTTTTGTCTGTTGACACGATCTCAGCGAGACTACTAGCCGTTTGTTCTGTTCTGTACATGCAGCAGACTGATAGCTTATTGGTTAGCAGCCGTCGCTCCAAGTGGTTTTCCAGTCAGTGGGTTCATCCGTCGACTTTAGCAGGGCGGAGTCGGAAAAGAACCACCTGTCAAAATCTCCGAGCCAGCTGGCTATGCTTGCGGCAACCTGAACTCAACCCGGCGTCAAGAAAGCTACAGTTACAACTATCAGTCTGTCAAGTAGCTGCCTCTAAGAGTCACATTTGTTTAGGGTGCTAAGGGCTACCTGAAGGTAGCCTGGTTTATGCTTAACCTGCACTTAGACCCTTGGACTGATAAACGATATTCACCTTGCATTATTATAGCTGGTATAAAATCGGCTGCCTTCTGTGCAGGTACCTAGTGGACAGTCACTGGTTCAAACAGTGGAAAAAGTATGTGGGATTTGACAGCTGGGACAAATACCAGATGGGTGACCAGAATGTCTACCCAGGACCAGTTGATAACTCTGGTCTCCTCAAAGGTAAGACAAATGATGCCATCTTTGTCTGTAGCTCTGTTTTTATTTATTATATAAATGTTTAATTTTTTTGAAGGTCTCTGATCATTTCTCACAAATATTGGAAGTCTTCCATTTACCTCTGTAAAAACAAAGATGGAAAGCTAAGAGAAGTGCCATATTTCCATTGTGCTGTTCACTGTTTGTACTTATCTTTCCTGTTGTGGTTAATAGTACCAAGTATCTATATCAAGGTGCTTAACTTTCTATTTTATTGATTACATGTTAACAAGAATATCAAGACATTCTCATATATTTGGTTTGAAGTTTGAAGCTAAATAACTTGGATGGGGTGCTTAAAGGCAGAGTTGATATTTGAAGGCCCAAGACAACAAACAAAAATAAAAATGTAATACAATCTACAAAAAATGCGTGTAATGATTAATCGTTACACTAGTCAGCTAAAATGTCTAGCGTCTGACAGCCCTGTCTGTGTGGAATTTAATCTTTCTGGAAGTATGAAGAGTTCAGGGAAATGGGCACAAAAACAACATTGTCTGCTCTCTCTATAGAGTAGCCTTTTTTAGGGGTAGGTTCATAGAAAGCTCTCCATCATACCCTTTTCTTTGTCAGACGGTCAGTGCATAGTTAGTGATGTGTTAAAACCCTCTGAATGCGCTCTCTGTCCTCCATCTATCTGCCTGTTACTCATCCTTTCCTTACTGCCCTCCTTCTCTATAGATGGGGATGTCCTGGCCATTAAGGAGCACCTCATTGATGAGCTTGACTACATCCTGGTCCCTACAGAGGGCTGGAATAAGCTTGTCAGCTGGTATGGACTAACAGAGAGTCAAGAGCCAATATCACGGAAGGTAATGATTCAGTTCATTGCATAAAATCATAAAAGTATTTTATGGAAGACACGCGTAGTGCAAAGGTGGTATTTCATGATGCAGTGTATGGAGACAAATGGGTGTTATGCAGTGTGGCTGTTATTGTGCTAATAGGGATGCAGTAGAATGTTTCAGAATGGAATAATGTTGGCCTGAGTGGATCCATATGAAGTAGAAGTAATTTCTTGACTTGTCGGTAATTTAGATCTACAGATATACCATGCACAGGATCAGGAAGTTAATAACATGATATAAACTGTGAATGAAAAGGAAGTAACTTTGCTTGACTGAGCGGTCATTAAAAGCTACTATTTCTTCTGATTAATAAGCACCAACAAGTTTTATTTGGTTAAATGGCTTTAAGTGTTGTTAAAGTTTATTAGTCTGTAGAATGCTTAGTGTTGGCACCAACAACTTAAGGACCTCCGATATCAAGTTTACTTTAAATAATCATGGCATCATGGCTACTGAAAGAGGTTCTCCCCCCTGTCACCTCTATCATTCTCTCTCCCGTTCTCTCTCCCCTTTTTATTGACCCTCCCCTTTTGCCATGTATGTCATGGGAGGTATCGGGTGGCTGCAGGGTTTCTATTTTCAGGCAACGTTCTGGATAACTGAAAAGCTACATGGAGCGATCTGCGAGACACAACATGCAAGAGGTTCATTATTAGTTTTCCTCTCTTTTTTTTCCCTTTAAGTCTTGTGGTTGTTGTTGGTATCGTCCTGTTTTGTGGGGGAATTCAGGAGGGTTGTTGTCATTGGTGCTATGGTTCCTTCCGTAGTCCTCTTCAGGTTTGATTGCCAACACTGGTGGAGCGCTTCTACGTCCTTGTTGTTTGAAGTGGAGGAATGCCAGCTGAGGTCACACTGAGAGTAGCAGCGTGAAAGCTTGCGAGAGGAGTGCAAGAGGCATAACCAGTATGGGAGCAGGGGTGGGTGGGGAAAAGTGCTTTGGCTGGACTCTACTTTGAGAAATTCTGCTAGAGTTTGGCCATGAGTTGGGCTTTTGCTCTGAGATTCCAAACACAAGGATGTTGTACTGAGCGGTTGGATTGGCCCACCGAAGTATCTGGGTTAGGGTAGGGGAGGGGGTGGTAGGAGAACCTAAGCTGTGTGATCATGACTGTTGCAGTTCTCAGTGACATTTGTACTATGTGTGTGTGTGTATATATGCACGCGTGTGTGTGTTGGAGGGGTTCAGCAGTGAAATAAATAGGCTGGGACCCCTCAGCTGTTTCCAGAAGGTGCTGCTAATTTAGGCGCTTCGCTTTGACTCTGCTCCTATCAGAGCACTTGATGAGCGGGAACGAGGGTCCTTTACTTTGTTATCAGGCAGAAACATTTGCAAGTACAAACCACAGTTTACCGGATTAGTTTAGACGATGAAAGGGTTGAATTTGAATGTCCTATTCTATATACCCACCACATCCTGCTGCAACATACGTTTTCAAGTTTTGGGTTACTTGTATATGTATTGTATTGTTAAAGACGCTCTCACATACTCATAAGAGCATTTTATAATATTATGAAGAAAGATGCATTTGAATTGAATCAATGTGAACAACTAATTGTGAGTTGTTGTCGTTTTTCTTATTTTTGTTGCAGGTGGTGGAACAGGGTATGTTTGTTAAGCATTGTAAAGTGGAAGTGTACCTGACAGAGCTGAAGCTCTGTGAAGACAGTAATATGGACAACGTCATCACCAGACGCTTCAGTAAAGCTGACACAATAGGTAGGTGACCTCTGGGGTAACTGCTGGTTTTCATTAAGCTGACTCAGTCATATATTACTTCTTGTAATTTCCACTAACTTTATACATAACTCAAATCTTATATAAAACTGTCTGATTTGTAAACCAGTACTTCAAGCATGAAGTCATGACTTCATCTCACTCATCATTTACAGAGGAAGTGTGTTGTACACCTAAACGTGCTTTTTGCATTTGTTTTATTAGCCTTTTAGCCTTGTTTTTGATTTGTTTTGATTGGCTAGTCATGTTATTTCTGAGAGGTTGTGCATGTATTCACACTAGATAATTCTGTCAATATCTGTTGCTAGCAGTGCTGTAGCATTTCTGAAGGTTTATGACAAAAACACTGGGCATATACATGGAAACAAAAAGCTACATGGAACTCCTGTTGCATACCCACATATCAGTAATATATCTGATCTAGAGCCACATACTGAAGTGATGCATACCAGATTCAGTTGATGATCGCATTTCTGTGTCCAGAGCTCCGGGGAAAAAAAATCTGATGTGTCACATCATCAAATAAAGTTGGATTTGAGTTACTACAGTCTTGCTTTTTGAAAGAAACAAAATTGATCTGATATTAGACATGAAACAGCAGCTGCTTGGATGAAAAAGGAGTTCATTCAGAGTGATGCAAATGGACCAACCTCCACAGGCCAGATTAAAAAAAACAACTGTGAAACTGTTAATATATGTTACTCTCTGCTGATTGGTAAAGTGAGACCAGCTAGGATACAGGAGCTTGATGTGGTGCTGTGCAGTGTCAGAATGGTGTGATACATGATGATCTTCAAGCGATGTATCCTGGTTAGGAATGTTGTCCAACTTTCTTTGGAGCTCATTAAGTAATGTAATATTAAAACCACATCAGCGGAGGTTGCTGCAGTTTGGAAAAGTCGGTTGTCTGCATGGGCTGGGAAACACCTGTGCAGTTCCTGATCACATTGATGCTTAACTGACACCTGTGACATGAGGTGTTGTTATTCTCAGAACTTTGGCCCCATTATCTTTCCTAGAAGAGATGTCACTTATTTGATCTCCTTCCTCTGGCCATATTTGTTTTTCTGTAAATATAGGCAGCACATGCAGTAATTATTTTCAGTAGGGAATCCGTAAAGGCTCGTAAGTTTGTTAGTACCTGTCTTGCCACTGTTAAAGAAGTAATACTCTTTTCATTTCTCATCCCACCTTCCTAGCAACATAATTTAATAATACTCTGAACTTTAGTATGTGGTTCTCAATAGAACGGATAATAAAACAGGTGAACATTTTTTATCTTTTATGACTCTGGTCTTTCTCAGTCTGTCATTCCATGTTTTTTTCCCTATTAATGTATGAGTAAACATCACAGTGTTGATGATGCAAGCTCTCTTTATTTCTCCACTAATTATTTGCGAATGAATTAATAAATAATTTAGCTCTAAGGACTTAATTACATGTTTTTGCTTGAAATCCAGAGTTCTGTGCCTGTAAGTTGTCAATATGATCATGTCTCCACATCTATTCATTTTCACAAATGATTCAGTTATACAACAGAAATATGAACATTTTATTAATTCAGTGATCAGTTCTGACAGTGTAGTATAAAGAGTGGTTATAGTGGGTGTTTTAACTTTACATTTAAGTGACTACATGTGTCACCTACATGCATTTCTGGGTTTAAAATAACCACACTGATGCCATCTGTAATATCTTTGATATGACTGCAGATCTGATAGAGAAGGAAATGAGGAAGCTTTTCAGTATCCCTGAAGAGAAGGAGACCAGGCTTTGGAACAGGTACATGAGCAACACCTTTGAGCCTCTCAACAAACCTGACAGCACCATCCAAGATGCTGGCCTTTATCAAGGACAGGTAGGAGAATTTAAGGAGCCCCGTTTTGTAGTTTCTCCCAGTCAGACTCTTTATTTCCCACCAGAATTAAAGCAAACAGATTCATCTCTTAATCTTATGTGATACCAAAGTTATCTGAAAGTCTTTTGTGGTTCTGTGGAGAGCTTACTGTTCTGTTAATTTCTATCCCCTAAGTGTCCCATAACCTCCAAATGTTTGTTCCTCATCCCACAATACACTGGATGACCCTGGATCAACAAGTACTAGTATTCTGTATGTTTTAAGTACTTGTCAGCAACAGTCTCTCCTGTTAGCCATTGAAACGTCCTGGTGTCCACCTGGAAGTTTACTCTTCGTAGATTAATATGGAAACCAAAGGCTCAGATCACAGGATTGCTTTATTAACCAGCAGCTAGTTATAAGCAGCAGACAAATCTTAACTTTGTGTATCAGCAGATGAGATCCATCCTGGTCTTTAACTGTAGGATACATCTACAGCTTCATGAGGCCATCGAGGAAAAGTGGTTTACCTCTGCTCAAATGTGGGATCGATGGAGAGATTGAGATTTCCTGAGTATAATCAGATCTGAAATCTGATCCAAATTAACCATTAATTTCTATTTTAAGATATGCCTCGAAACTCAACACAATCATAGATAAATATAGCAACTAAAAACCCTTTTCACTGCTCACAAAATTATACTTTCAATTTCATTAAACTAGTGTTTGATGCAAGTACTTAAACATTAATATCTTTAAAGCAGCAGCAGCAGCAGATGGTTCCATTTTTTTTCTTTCTACTGTTTCCCCACAGGTTCTTGTAATAGAGCAGAAGAATGAAGATGGGACTTGGCCTCGAGGCTCCACAGCACCCAAGTAAGTGAAGGCCACATAATTTGGCTTTTATCTCTTTGTTTTGCTCTTCATAGTTTTTCTTCGAAAACTAAGAAACCGTGATTACCACCCTGCTTTCAAACACTACCACTCTCATGTAAAGAGATTATTCATAGCCTTTGCATTATTTAATTGCAGAAGACTCGCTTGTAGTGAGTTAGAAGGATAAATGGTAACGTGATTTGACATAGCATATGAATTCCCTTACTTTGAGGCACTCTTCCTATTGCCTCCTCTTTGAATATTGCAAAATTGAAGGCGTGGGCATTTTGAATTGTTCCTGCTATGTCACTGCATCATCTTCAAAGATTTCCTCTCTGTGACTTTGCCTCAGTTTGCCTCTTTTGCTTGACCTTTTGTTGCTGACATATCACTCTATTTATTTTTGTTTCATCTCAGTTTAATTTGACTGACACACACCCTTCAAGTACAGCTCCTTACTTCTTCTAACTCATGATCTATTCTTTATCTTTTGAAGGTCATCTGGTGCTTCCAATCTCTCTGCTTTGCCAAAGATCTCGCCTTCATCTCTCACAAACAATCATAACAGCAGCTTCAACAGCAGGAAGTAAGGCATAGTTGTGGGTTGAATAGCAGAGGGGTGGGTTTAAACACCAGCAGCCAGAGATGGAGCCTTAAGCCAATTTAAGATGATTGAAATTTTGGCTTGAAGTGAGGAAAACAAGGTGACTTGTATCAGCTTCATTTAGATTCATTCTACAACCTAGTCACACCTATTGAAGTAGATTCCAGTATTCCACTGTTAAAGATTCATCAAACTTTTTAACTTGTCCAGGTCTATCTCTGGCTGTGATGTGGTTGATGAAACTCATAGTTGTGCAGTTTCAGCTGAAAGAACTGATAGCAGGGATTGGGCTTACTTGGGGATGATCCCTTGGAATTTCCTTCAGCAATAGCAGCGCTCTCTAAAAATGGCCCGCTGGTGCCCCTGAGTGCCTTACTCGCCATTTGAGTATGTTGGGTAAACGTTCTCCACTTTGGAACTGGAAGTGCTGGTTTGGTAGAGGCAATTGTTTTAAACTGTCATACGGCCATGCTTATTCAACATTATAAAATATCCCATCATCAAAGATGTTTAATATATCAAATTTCTCCACAGTCTGAGCCAATGTTTTACTTTGCTTCATGTTTTTCTTTCTTTTCTTTCTTTTGTTACTTTTTTTTTTTTTTTAAATGTAGGAATCTTCTCCTCCTTCAGATCATTTTGTCCTTTGACCACATCAGCAGTCACTTTGGTTCCAGTAGAAAAGAAAAGCTGCAGCCCCCACATTTATTTTATCTATGGCTATATCATGACAGACTTTAAGGATGCCCATGCAGAGGCTCTCAGAAAGAAGGACAGAGAAAAAAATAGATTATGCAGCTAAATGTTAAAGCTGTTTGAACTATTGCATCATGTAACATGGAATGAAGTGTCAGACAGTTGAATTTATGGGTAATTGTGCAGTTTACCTCATAAAAGATAAAAGAAAATCTGTCAGACTGGATAGTCTGGATCATGTTTCATATGTTCTAAGCAGCTGCAGCCCTTTAGATTTGTTTTAACACAGTCCTGTTAGTTTGAATGTACCCCTATTCTTATCACGTCTATTAATTTAGTAAATGATGAAATATCTGCAGTTTGTTATTAGCGCAGCTACAATCTCGAGTCAAAACAAACATACCTAAATAGAAAAGGAGCCTTTAATGTGTACTATACTAATTTAAAAGATGAATCTTATAATCGACTGCCCACCTCTCTGTCTGCGTTTAATGGAGCTCAGAGTTAAAACCTGCCTGAATCATCCTTTTGTCTACTGTAACAGCGCACTTGTTTGTAATGGAAATCAATGTACCACATCAGGAGTTTTAGCGATGAAACACAATTTGCCAAATAAGTGAATACATTACTGCTGGGCAAACAGAAAATCACAGTACTGCTTCATCACTTAGCTCCAGTCTTAGCCTACAGTTTTAGTATGTGTAGCATCTTTTTTTTAAATTTTGATCAAGAATCAAAGGTGATGCTTGTGATGAGTGTTTTTTCGCATGCAAGCTCAAATTTCAAGATCATCTGGAATATCAAATCAGCTGTTTTCCATGCAAGTTTCAATCACAGCTCTGTTTGTTTTTATTTTCTGTTATCTACGCACTTGATGTAGCCTACACCTAATATTTGTAATTAACTGGCACTCAGAGGCTCAGTAGACCATATGTTAAAGAGCGCTGCTAATCTGCAAGCGGAGCGTTCTATGTTTGCTCTGAAATGGACTTTAATGTCCCCCACTTCATACTTAAAGTGTGTGTGATTTACTGCATGTTTGAGTAAGTGTGTGTGCATTGCTGTGCATATGGTTGGAATGCAGAAACAGAAGCTATAAGCTAAGCTACTAAAAACAAAAATCAATATTGATATACAGGGGACTCAAGGTGAACTCAGCCTGTTCGTCCTACACATTAAACTTAGAATCTGGTTATAAATTGTCCTCTAAAAGCTCTGCATTAAACGTTGTTCAAGCAATGTTTCTCTGGTCGATTGTAAAATGCACCATGAGGGTGACTTGGGGAAATTAGATCTTCCCTTTCAGCAGCACTCCTATCCCTGATTCAACATAGTTCCAGCGCTGTTGGTTCCTCTCAATTATGCATGGGGCTTCTTTTTATTTTTTTCCCATATGAAGTGTTCCCACATTATATAACGCGTGTCTTTGATTTTGGGGTTTCAGCCTAGTATGTTTAGCCCTCAGCAGGGATGCTCTGTAGCAGCAATAAGAGTCACCGTTGGGAAGTCTGTCCACCTCCCTCTCTCTGTGTCACTAAGTGTCCCTTCCTCTCCTCTCCTCTTAGCTCATTGTGATGCACACCTTCTGCAGTCTAAGTGACCTTCAGAATACATTTCATCTTCCCTTGCTTCTCATCGCCTGACTCTGCACACTCGCATTGCTCCGATGATAAAGCCAACCCAGCCACCGGGTTTTAGTTTATTTATTTAGAGCCTCCCTTTTTAAAGCTCTCATGTAGACAGCCATGGCGTATTAAAGAGCATGAAAGAAGGAGATATTTACTTCTGAGATGGTGGTAAAGGTGTCTTAGAGTGCATCTTAACAGCAAAACATGAAAAATGGTTGAAAATTTGTAGTTGTGGGAAAACATTTGCTGGTGTGTATTTGTAAAGAAAAATGAAAAAAAGGGCGATAAATGATTTTTTTGATCAAAAGTGTGTTAGTGAGAGAGAAGAGTGGGTGAATACTGCAGCCTCAGCTGGATGCAGTGGATCAGCTGCTCCTCCATTCACATCTCATCCCTCTTGTTAGCCCCCCCTCCCCTCTACTGTCCACCCCTCCCCCCCTATTCTCACTGCCTCTCCCTCCCTTTTTCTCTGTCTCTGTGCACCTCTAGCTTGGGTAGCAGCAGTCTTGAGCATCCTCGCTGCTGCTATAAATAACTGTGGGCAGCCGTACAGAAGCAGAGAGCAGCAGGCAGGCCAGAGGGAGGAGCAGAGCAGGACAGGACAGTGCAGGATAGAGTGAAGGAATCTTAGGCGGAGAGGACAACAGGATGACAAGCGGTTGAGCCCATAAAAAGGAAGAGTAGAAATGAGGAGAGGGGAGCTGGTTAGTTAGCTATAACGAAGACACAAGTGCGTGCTTTAGTTTTTGTGTATTTATGGTTTGTTAGACTTTGCTGGACTTGGAAACCAAATGCAAGCCTAAACTTCATCTGGAGTATATGCACACTGCTACTGGAGCTATACTGGATTAAAGCTAGGACTCAACAGTGGACACTGGACCTGGACTTTCCTTCTCACCTGCTAAAAAGCCGGACTTTGCATGTTCCAGACGCAAGCCAAACTCCATCCAGGTGGCCGGGTATTGACTTTAGTGCGGACATGTGGGCCGGCGTGGGCCGGGGCGGGGCTGAAATGTCATGCTCCTGTGTTGCTGGTGGTGCCTGAGGTCTGAGGCGGTGGAGCTGGATAGCAGGAGAGTGGACCACCGTGTGCTGAGCTGCGATGTCCCCGCCTCCACCACCATCACAGCAGTGTCCTTTGACCAGTGGGAGCCAGAAACGGCCAGTGCTGCACTGCCAGCCTCTGAGAGGTCTGCTGTTTGCTGCAGTTGGGAAAGCCTACCTCAAAGCTCTCACAGAATCTCTTGGATGTCTTTTGGGACAGGGGGTGGAAGTAGTCATAGGTTTATTTGGTAGTTTGGCCTTACAGTTAAGACTCTAGCTTTGTGCTTGTCTTCTTAGTGGATTAAAAGCTGTTTAAGATTTATTTATGTCAGTAGATCTAGTGTGTGCACTAATACTTGTAGCAATATCAGAAGCATCTATTCAACCTTGTGATCTATTTGTGTGCTTATTCTGCAGTGTGAAGAATTTGAGCTATAGTCTGCCGTCCTACAGCAACAGCTATGACTACTCAGACCAGAGCAGACCGAGTGAGCGTTCAGGCCTCTGTGGACTGTCCAACTTAGGCAACACCTGTTTCATGAACTCTGCTGTGCAGGTAACGAGCATGCCATCATAAAGCTTCTCACAGCCTCAAAGTCTGGAAAATTCTTTCCAAGTCTTCCAGGCTTGTTCTTTGCTGAGCTCTGTACTTTTTTCTGCTTTTGCGCCTCAGTGTTTAAGCAACATCCCTCCGCTGACGGAGTACTTCCTCAAAGACAAGTACACGGATGAGCTGAATGAAGACAACCCCCTGGGCATGAAGGGGGAGATTGCCAGATCTTACGCCGAGCTTATAAAACACCTGTGGTCAGGCAAATATAGCTACGTGACTCCAAGACCCTTCAAGGTGATCACATGGGAATCGTTATCATTGAAAGGTTAATGTTATTGTCAAGTGAGAACTGACCAGTCTGACCACACTGGAATAGAAAAGAACAAAGGAGACACAATGAAGCTAAAAAACAGAACTATTTACAGTGGTAATGAATGGATGAAGGTCTGTACAACTGTGGGGGATATGGCTCTTGAATGTCAATAAGTGTGAATTACATCAAACCAAGTGTTAAAAGATTGCAGTAGTATTTTGGACTAAAC
>JAOXYM010000025.1:11614267-11646779 GCA_028567055.1 Leptatherina wallacei | reverse complement strand
ATGGCTCTTGAATGTCAATAAGTGTGAATTACATCAAACCAAGTGTTAAAAGATTGCAGTAGTATTTTGGACTAAACGTTTTACTCTAAAACTGATGGACTACACAAGAAAGCACTTTTCCTTGTTTTGTCATGGCTCACTTACTTCAGTATTTGTTTCCATTCTCCAGACACAGGTGGGCCGCTTTGCCCCACAGTTCTCAGGCTACCAGCAGCAGGACTCCCATGAGCTACTGGCCTTCCTTCTGGACGGTCTTCATGAGGACTTGAATCGCATCCGGAAGAAGCCCTACATCCAGCTTAAGGATGCAAATGGACGGCCTGATAAGGTGGGACAAGCAACTCGTGAACTTTAAGGGTTGCTCAGGTTTGATTAAACATGAAGCAATATATTTTTTTGTATATCGTGAGTTATTTATGTTCTTGCATTAGAAAAGGGTAATTCAGTCAGTTAAATAGTTCTTGGTGTGTTGTTATGTGTTTCTGTTTGGCTCTTCACCCCAGGTCGTGGCAGAGGAAGCATGGGAGAACCACATCAAAAGGAATGACTCCATAATTGTAGACATCTTCCATGGTCTTTTCAAGTCAACTTTGGTGTGTCCTGTGTGCGCTAAGGTCTCGGTGACTTTTGATCCATTTTGCTACTTGACACTGCCACTGCCCATGAAGAAAGAACGGACAATAGAAGTCTATCTAGTTAGATTAGACCCTCTGGCTAAACCCACGCAGGTAACAAGACTTGCTCACTAAACATGTTTTCGGAACAAAAGTGACAATACATAGCATTAATCACAAGCTTATCTTTTTAGTACAAGCTGACCGTGCCGAAGGTGGGCTACATCTCTGACCTCTGTACCTCCCTCTCCAACCTGTCTGGGGTGCCTGCTGAGAAGGTATAAACATCACTGTCAGCTCTGCTCTGTGCAAAAGCCAGCCTTTAATTAGCCATCAGTTTTCAATGCTGACATCTTATTTGGATCGTACAGCCTAAAATAGTCTGTTCCGGTTTTAACTACCCCTGCCCACCAAGATCCAGCAGCTAACAGAAATGTTGCATCCTTCTTCTGTAGATCAGAAAGGAGGTATAAGGAGTCAAATAAATGTTAGTTTTCATAGACTGTTGCACAGTTTGTTCAATCATGCACCTCACTATAAGAGATTTCCTGCTGGAGATGCGCCCTTGCAGCTCGACATGCAATAAAAGGGGTGCAGGGGAGTGTCTGTCTATAGCACAAAGCACAGAGGATGCAAAGTATGTTGTAGAAATCACAGTTTTTTCTTTTACAGGGGTGAAACATGGCAGATGAGGCTTCAGGCGTAGCCAAATTGAAAGCAATATACATTCAGCAGAAGCTCTCATCTGCATGCATATTTAATTACTGACAGTGAATGCATCTTCCTATATATGATATCCTAGATATTCCCACAAAGAAAAAGAAGAAAGAAGAGCCCTTTCCATTTTCCTCTTGTGGAAAGCTGCTTCTTTTAAATAACAACGGTACTGCCAATCCCAAAAGAAATATGTTTCACACGCAGGCTCTGAAACTGGCTGGAGCACCAACATGCAGATGTGGCAAATCAATTTTACTTGCCTACACTGCAGAACAGGCTCACAAAAGCGTGTAACACCGCCTAGTTCATTTCATGTTGTCGTAGATTGCAGGATTGTCCCTGTGAGCAATAGTTGGAATGCATTGTATAAGTGGAGGTGATGTTGGTGTAAAAACAGAAGAATAAGAAAAGAAGATCTGTATTCCTCTCCTGTATTTTTCTCCAGATGATTGTAACAGACATCTACAACCACCGTTTCCACCGGATCTTCGCCACTAATGAAAACCTCAGCAGCATTATGGAGCGAGATGATATTTATGTGTGAGTGTCAGGCATGGTTGAAAAAACACATATCTCTATTTAGATTTCAGTAGCAAATTCTCATGACAACCAGACTGTATTCATGGTTTTGTTTTTTGTCCACAAAATGAAAAATAGGTTTTATGTTTTGCAAAAGTTTCAGTCTGGTTTAAAAAATTAAGCTATGTAAAAAATATAATTAATGACCTTATTTGTAGCATCAGAGATTTAAATAATTTATGATAAATTTATTTGTCAGGGTCATCACACTTTGGCATGTAGCGTATCCACTGTAAGGGACTCACTATTGTCTTGCTTCAGTTTTGAGGTGGCGGTGAACAGAGTGGAGGACACAGACCATGTAGTAATCCCAGTTCACTTGAGGGAAAAGTACAAACAATCGGGCTATAACCACACCAGCACGCCACTGTTTGGACAGCCCTTCCTTATCGCGGTGCCCAGAACCCTGAGTGAAGACAAGCTCTACAACATGCTGCTCCTGCGTCTCTGGTAGGTTCATTCAATTAATTTTTCGTCCGAAATGGACAAAGCTGACAATCCATAAGTGATAGAAAAACAAAAACAAAACTGTAATGTTGTAAATTTAGCCAGATAACTTTTTTTTTCTTTGCAGCCGGTTTGTGCGATCTTCTGTAGAGGAGGACGATGAGGACTGTGAGGAGACGCAACCATCCAAACAACACACTGTTAATGGGAACGCCACCAATGGACTGCTGGAGGAAGGATCGCCAAGTGAGTTTAACAACACAGACTGGAACACCTTTGCGTTCTTGAGAAGCACCAAGCTAATTTTTTTCCCCTCTGTTAGGTGAGATGGAGACGGATGAGCAGGATGACGAGTCCAGCCAGGATCAGGAGCTGCTGTCTGAGAACGACAACAGTCAGTCTGAGGATTCTGTGGGCGGCGACAATGACCTGGAAAACGGCGTGGTCGGTCCACAAATCTCCACCAAAGAACAGCAAACAGCAGGGCACAACAGAAAAAGACTTTTTACATTCCAGTTCAATAATATGGGCAAAACAGACTTCTCCCTCATCAAGGAGGACACCAGGCAAATCCGCTTTGATGAAGGACACCTCAGACTAAGCGGTAGGAAGTTGGCTGATGTAGTATCAAAGGATATAGTTCCTATAAACACAACTCTTAAATGAAAAGGCGAATAGATTTTCTTTTTTACATGACTAATAGGTCATTTTAAAATAGCAAAAACTGATACAACAATAATTTCCCTGTAAGAGGGATAAATAAAGTATTTTTCATTTAATTTTCATTTCATTTCATTTTATTCCAGCAACAAAAAAAACCCAAGATAATTGAGGATGTGACACATGCATGACAAATTATTAAGACTTTTTTGCCACATAACAGAAGTGAGATTAGATGATAATTAAGGTATCATTTAAGCTGTCTTTATGTTTTGTCCTCTTTGTCACAGACCGCTCTTATCTGTCTTTGGACTGGGAGCCAGAAATCAAGAAGAAGTATTTTGATGAGACTGTTGTTGAGGTAAAACTAATAACTATTGTCAACGTTTTAGTTTATTTCAATCGGACATTCAGTTTTTTTTTTTTTTAAATAATCCTAATGGCAGAAATTTCTTTAATCAAACAAGATAAAATCATTGTTTGCTGATAATTCTTTGTTGAAGTAAACTAGCTTTTTGTCTAACAGCTGGATGTATTTGTATGTGTGGCTGAGAGTAGGACTTTGACAAGCATGAGAGCATGGAGTACAAGCCTCAGAAGAAGGCCTTCTTCAAGCTGAATGACTGCATTGAACTGTTCACGACAAAGGAGAAACTGGGAGCTGAGGACCCCTGGTAAGAAACCCAAGCAAAGCAAATGAGTTACAAGCAGGAGGAGACATCAGAGGGATGTACAATGAGGCAGCTTCAGCATTAACTTACTTCTTGGGGTACTGGTTCCACAACAGACACTCTAAGCTGAGATAGTAAGCGGGAACAAGAGCTGTTATCTTTGCTAAAGAAACAAAGGATGTCTTTTTATATTTTTTTCCTCATTAAATACTCTCATTTAGATTGAATGAGGGATGTAAAGAATACTGAAAAAAAAAAAACACTTTCTGCCTATATGTTTTTCTAACTTAACAAATATTCATTAAACATGCCAGCAGGTGCATTTAAACATGACCCAGTTCATTTAAGTCTCATGTGGTCTCATAATAATGAAGGGTTCATGGAAAACCCTTTAGTTTTCAGCCAAATCAATGTGAATTACATTTTACTGATTAACTTTTTTAATCAATGTACTATGGATTGCTGTATCAGCAGTGTAAATTGGACTTGGCAGCAAATCTGGACCATAACAAACCATATTAGTTGACATTTTATCCATCATCAACTGAATGCCTGGGACACATGCAGTTTGTATTCAACTTCATTTTGGTGGTGTTACTAATGTATGACTCAGCAGGCTTGGCTATATGACATTTTCCCTCAGCTGAGAGAAAATAACCAGGAAAGGAATGAGTGGTCTTATTGTAAAGTGACCTCCGTGATCCCGAAAAAGTCTTGTTTTACTGTAGGTTAAAAATGCTTAACAGACCCGGTGATCTTATTGCGCATATCTCATCTGCCGAAGTGAAGAAGGAAGCATGCTTCCTAACATGGGCTTGCGCTTCTCTGATAACAGGTACTGTCCAAACTGCAAGCAGCACCAACAAGCCACGAAGAAGCTGGACTTGTGGTCTCTGCCACCAGTGCTGGTGGTCCATCTGAAGCGCTTCTCTTACAGTCGCTACATGAGGGACAAACTGGACTCGCTTGTTGACTTCCCACTAAGGTCTGCAAACACACACATCCCTGCAGAGAAACACTTGAGTGTATCCATTGTTTCTTTTTTCCATAGTACCCACTATACATCATCCACATAGAATTCCAAATGTGGAGATTCAATGCTGACATTTTATTGCTACGATTAAAATGTTAGCTTTTATAAATTTAAACCAGATCTGTTCAAAGAATTCTTAGAAAGCTCTTAAATAATGTAGCAAAATTTTCTGTATTTTTTTGTTTTTATTGTCATGGAATACAGAAACAGTTTTGTTTTCTTGTTCATATTATGTTGTTTTGTTACCTGAATATGGTCTGCACATGAATGCATATGAATATACAACAACTTGTTTTTGTATCTTTTCTTTAGAGATCTGGACATGTCTGAATTCCTGATCAACCCCAATGCTGGACCCTGTCGGTATGACCTCATCGCTGTGTCCAACCACTATGGTGGGATGGGAGGAGGACACTGTAAGACATGATTACACTTCATTATATTGTTTGGAGTTTTCTCTGTTTATTATCGGAATAAAGCATTTAATTCCTCAATACTCCAGCGACATAGTCACCATTTTGTTAGATAAACTTAAAAGATTAAGTGGGAAAGAAAGGGTTCAATTTTGAATTTAAAAGTTTTTTTTCTGTATTTTAAAGATTCTTTTAATTTTGCTTTAGAATAATGGGACTGGGTTTTTATAACTCTTTTCAAGGCACCCACAGAGCTTTACATTGAGTCCCTCCACATTCATACACTGGTGATGGTAAGCTACATGTGTAGCCACAGCTGCTAGTCCGTGCCAATGGCCTCTCCAACGACCACCAGACATTCATTAACATTCAGAGGATACAGTGGTAGAAGGTCTGGGATATTGCAGGGTTCTTGGGGTGAAATGGGATGAGGTGGACGGCCCACCGTCTTAAAGCCCTTAAGTTGACATACTGATTCAACAGTATTGGCTCATTTTCTTCATTCACCAACACAAGTGGTTAAAATGTGTTATTAATCACACGTCCATCAGATTGTCATGTGACTTTTAAAACCCTGCTTGTGATGATGTGTAGTACTTTCAACAATGTGTTTTTACTGGTGTCACATTCAGAAGTTTTCAGAAAATGGGGTGATTTTAATCTACCATCTAACTAAATATTTTTTTATTGAAAATGATACAATGACAAGTATTACAAAATATACAGATTGTTTTTTTTTGTTTATAAAAAATAAACATAAGCATATATCAAATATATATATATATGAACAGTCACACATACCAGTGCAGAAAAACAAAAAAACTGGGGACACAAACATTTAACAGAGCAATACCTGTAGTCCTTTGAAATATGAAATGAAAGGTTGCGATCTGTGGATAAACGTATCTGTACATCCCCTCAGTGCATATTCTGTTTTCTCAAGCTTTAAAAACAGCATCCATAATGAGTTGGAGGGACATTTAGGAGAATTCCAGTGCAGTGCGTCGGCATTGATGTGAAAGCTATAATTTCTTTTTATGATGTATTCAAATTAGCTGATGCAGCAGGAAACCTAAACAGAGCGATCAAAGGGTTGTAAGTTTACTCCTTGTACAGTTCACATAATATTAAAGAAACGCATCAAGAAGTTGTGGTGACTCGGGCACAAAAAGAACATGTGGACCAGGTAACATGGGGAGCCATGGCATTTACCACATTTGCCTTGATTTGAATGAGACCCAGACGAGCACATGAAGCGGTAGAACATATCCGATCTATAATGCAAGCCCACTGCTCGTCACTTAGTTGCACTCCCAGTTCCCTTAACCATGAATTCTTCATTTTCACAGTTGAGCAATAACTCAATGATAAAATAGAATTATAAGACTTTTATGTTATAAATTATACCTCTGATTTGGAATATTGGAAAACACACAATGCAAGATTGTTCCTGAGGTACATGTTATAATTATATTTCTGATTGACTGATTGATCGGTTGTTAAATACTTGAATCCTCATTAATGACATCTTGTGTCTTGTCCTCAGATACTGCTTATGCGAAGAACAAAGATGATGGAAAGTGGTACAACTTTGATGATAGCAGTGTCTCTCCTGCCAGTGAAGATCAAATAGTGGTTAGTGTCCTGATATGCAAAAGCTGCAGACAACAATCCCACTGTTTGTGTTCATCCATGTTTATAAACTGTTGTAATTCTTAGCTAATTATGAAACGTACTAATCATCCAGCTGCGCTGTGGTGTTCCAGAAGGTGCTATTAAAATGCTGAGAGCTTTATTTTCTGTGGTTTGGAGGGATAGTTGTACCAGAGGACCCTAACCCTGGAGATGATTGTATTTATTGATAGAAAAATAGAGAACAACACTTTGTTTGCTTCTTTACCGACTGATTTTGATTTAACAGCTGGATTGATCTGATTGGTTTAAGTTTGAATGTAACAGACAGGTGATTGGTTAATCCCCAAAAGGGGATTATAAAATTATAAAGTTTCTTGGCTATTAAGAAATGATTATTTATTGATAGATTATGGATGATTCTGTTATTTGCCTCATTATCAGAGAAGCAAATCATTGAAAGTCTGCATGTCTGAAGAACTAATCATTTTTGTCCTTATCTCTCTCTGTAGTCCAAAGCAGGCTATGTGTTGTTCTATCAGCGCCAAGACACCGTGAAAGGCACCGGCTACTTTGCTCTCGATCGTGAGGAGGAGGAAGAAGACGAAGAGGAGGAAGAAGGAGAGGAAGAGAACGGGGTAGAAGAGCGGCAGGAGAGAAAGTCAGTCCCGTCTACTCAGGGGGCCGGTGCCGCCGTGCAGAGCGACGAGGAGGACCTAAACGAGAACAGGCGCACGAAAAACGACAACGACCAGGAGGAGGAAGAGGAAGAGGAGGAAGAAGAGGAAGAAGAGGAGGAACAGGCGCCCAGCAGAGACGTAACCATGAAAACCAACTGAGGTAAACGGGGACAGGAATAAATGGAGAGAGAGAATAGGATCTTTCCATCCAAAGCCATATGGACACAGCATGGCGGCGGGTAAACCGGCCCCACCCAGCGGCTCGGACTCAGCCGTGCGACAGGCGGAGCCGCTGCCGGGAACGATGGCTGTTAAGTCAGGGAGCTGCCGGGGTCCGCAACAACAACAAAAAAAGAAGGAAATCAGGGCCCTCCTCTGTGGGTGGATCACTGTTTGTGTGTGAGTGTGTCGCTACATTCATTTGTTTAGGATTTGCTTATCTGCTCTCTGAAAAGAGTTGCTGAGCAGCACCTGGGATCTATCAAGGGTTCGGACATAATTCACGGCAGTGCTCTAAATCTCCCTCTCCTCTTTTTAAAAAAAAAAAAAAAAATTCTTCTAGCAGTGCATTATTGGCATATCATTTTAGTATTTAGATTTTGTAAATATTTTAAACACTGAATTATATTTTTTTTCATGATGCACTGAAACCATTTGAACTTGCACAATCACCAACCATCCACTTTTTTTTCTTCATTTTTAATGTGTTGCCAGACATGCTGCAGTTGTTTAACACCTTTGTTGATCAGAGGGTTTTCTCTCATCAGCTTGGGAAGCTGCCTTTCGTAGGTCAGCTGTTACGACGCGTCTACAATCTAACATGAAGGAGTGAAGCCCAAAGGTGTGGTTTTTATAGTGTCAAAAAGCCAAACTACCCTAGCTTTTACTGCTGCTGCTACTGCTGTAATCTTGCATTTTAGACAGATTATCAGTGTGCTGGTGTGAACCTTGGTGACTTAAGGTCCTGCTTTTGCTGTCTCTCTGTGGTTATCTGTTGAAAATTTAGATTTCTGCAAACCTAAAATAAAGCAGAATTAAGATGTTATCCAGCTAACTTGGCAGAGTAACCAAACTTATTGTGTTTACGCATATTTTTAGCTGCAGAGTTGAATTAAGAAAAGCTGTTTTAGTTCCACAAGCCATGTCGTCATCAGGCCAACACATTGCAGAGAATATCTGCTGGGAAGTTATCAGGCAGACTCTGATTCTAAACTGCCCAACTTCTCTTCAGCTTTCCATCTTAGTTGTACTTCACATGTGGTTTCTAAAGCTTTACTGCAGCTCTGCTATCCATTTATTTGTCTTCATTTGAGATGAGGAACATCGGTGATTTCGCTGACATCAGATGCATCGTCTCTTGTTTGAGTCACCTCAGCCTTAACTCCAAATCTCAGACCAGCCCCCCTTTTCTTTGCACATCACTATCACACCGTCTCACACTTTGTGTATGAATGTCTGTTACATTTGCTTGCTATCTTACAGCCACATTGTCTCAGAGATTTTTTTTTTTTAACCCACACGAGGGCCAGAATGTATGCTGAATGGAATGAAATTGGAACATGTGACTGATGCATTTTTGTTCCCCCCCCCATCCTTGGTTTGGTTGAATGTGATGGCAACTTGTTCCTCGCCCTGTGGTGTTGGCTGTATGAATTCATGGGAAAATGCTTTTTTGTGATCCTGAGCTTAAGGGGGGAGGGAGGGGTGGGGGGTGGGGGTGAGCGGAGTTACTAAACTGAAAACAGAAGGGGTGAGTCTGCCTAAAAGGCCTTTTCAGCTTTCAGGACATTGATACAGTGAAAATATTTTGTGGCAGATCGTTGCAGGATATTCCTCCATCGATGTAAATCATGATGAAACTATTCTCCATGGTGGAGTGTTACGTTTTCTTTTTCTACTTGTTCGTTCCATTGTAAACACCATTAAGCATACCTGTTGTTGCCTCAGAATATTAGATGTGTACCATGCCTTTAAGAGCATCTCTGTGCTTTGACTTCAGTGGGCTTCATCGGCCCAGCGCTGCCTTGCTTTTAGGCCGACTCACCCCACCCTGACTGAGTGAGATGTGATTGCTATTATAGGCTTATACAATATTGTACAGAAGAGTTCACTCTGTGAGTGCACATTTGATAAAGTTTATTTATTTATATGTAAGCATTTAATAATAAACAGACAATATATTTAAAAACCTAGGCAAGGCCTGAAAAGTCAGGAGTCCACACATACACACTAGATTGCAAAAGCTCATCAGTGAGGGAATATTTTTAAAAAAATAAAAGGATGATTCTGTTGTTTTGGGACTGTTTTTTTCTAAAAAAAAAAAAAATAAAAAAAAAAATCTAAAAGATAATCCAGACATCCTTGCATGATGATGTATTGGGGGTTTCGAGGTTTGGCTGCACTTGAGTTCACTTGGGTTTACATTTGAAATGTGCATGTGTATTTATACACAATCTTCAATAAAGCTGTGTAAAGCTTCCTGTGGGTCCTACCCTGGTTTTCCCTCATTTTGTCTCAATTTCTTGCCAGACTCCCAAATGTTTTTACTGTGAAGTTAAAACAAACCAAAAAAAACCAAAAAAAACAAAACAAACTTGTACATGTTGTGTACTCCATTAGCTTTCCTACAAGAGGTTTTTCATTCGTTTGAGCCCCTTCTAAGTTCTTCCTTTTGTTGTAAGAAATTACGTTGATTCCAGTCTGGTTTCCACTTACCATCCCAGCATGATGTGTAAGGAGGAATAAGGTTCTGAACAGTTCTCCTCCTGCTCTCAAGTTGGAGGTCAGACTGTATGAAGTAGATCACTGGTCGAGGAAAAGAAATGAATTGCATTTACTTCTCCAAAGACTTGATACAGTACATGTATTGTAACACAGTTCTAATTTGCATGTACTCAACATGTTTTTCTTAGCTTCAAGCAAGTGTCGGTGTCAATTTAGACTCTTCAAATGTACCTAAAATAAGAATCCAAAGAATGACAATCAAGTTGATGCAAGACTGGAAAATGTGTGTAGCTCTAAAAGATCAGCTGGAACAATTCACAACAACCCCCAGCAGGGCTACGTTTTAAACAAACATTGCTGAGAGGTTGTTGACAACACAACAACAATGCAATATTTGAGAATATTTCTTAGACTGAAAACAATTGTTCAATAAATAATTCAATACCCATTATATGTAATAAAAAAACTGTCAAACCACCATGCAAAGGTAGTGTAACCTAGTGCTCTGAGGCAGCACTGGTTTACACTGTCCTGCAGGTTGTAGATGTTTCATGCTGCAGCACACCTGACTTAAAATTAATGGGTCATTATAGGAAGCTTGTGCAGAGCTTGACAACAAACAGTGAAGAGGTGACTTCAGGGTGCTGGACTTCATGGCAGAATAACCAAGAAAAAATATCTGAGATGGACAAAATAACCCAGACATTGGACCCTAGAAGACTTGAACAAGTGTTGTATACTGATGAAACATTTGTGAGATGAACAAGTGAAAAGATGCTACAACTGAGTTTTTACCATTGGTCAACCATGTTGAGGGCAGCATGGTAGTCTGGGGGTGTTTTGGAGATGATAAAATAGGAAACTACAGAATGGAAGGGACTTTGAGGAAAGAAAACTATCACAAGCCAATTTCATCCTACACCAGGATAATGACCCAAAATAGACGGCCAAAATACGTCGGCAAAATTCAAATAAGAAGCAGTCAAGACTGACTTTAATGGAGTGGCCAGGAGTCTCCAGATCTGAATCCTGTCAAAATGTTGTGGGAGCAGCTTAACTGTGTGATATGGAGGAAGATACCATTATGTCTATTTATCTTTTGGGAAATGAACCAGGAAGAATTCGATCATTTGTAAAGAGATTATCTTGAAATAAAATTACCGGTAGAATGCCCAAGAAATTAAGCTGAGACTGGGAAATTAAAGGTGCATTTTTTTAATGCAACCAGCAGGTGGAGCAAACACTTTAAAATGTTTCTGCTGGTATTTAGAAAACCAGTCAGACACACATCTGTATTTACTATCTCTCCTTGCGGATGCGCCTACACTCCTCTGACGTTCCCCGCGAATTTTATCCACGCCACATCTACTCATTTCTGCCTGACATGCAGCGTCTGCGGAAGAGAGAAGAAGGAAAACGTATCCTCTTCAAGGATTCTTACGAGTTTCTGTTTTTTTTATTGGGCTTGAAGCGGATAACTTTTTGCACGACGAGGAAACAGAGACAGACAATAGATTTTAAAACAGATTCACGGCAAGGTGGAAGGACTGAAGAGAGCAGATGAGAAATATTTGTCTTTTCTCTGATATGTGGATATATATATATATATATATATATATATATATGTATATATATATATATATATATATATATATATATGTGTCGTGGTTCATAACGCAAACAAAAGGTTGTGCCATTTAGTTGTTTCATGCAATACCTTAACCATTCTGGTTCATAAGAAACTCTGAAAGATTATGTAATATATTTATATATTCCCTCTTTTTAAATTATGTATTTTGTCTTTGCAGAATGCAAAGCTGTAACACTACAAGAAATGTCTTGTGTCACAGCCCTGCATTGTGCACACCCCCAGTGCACATTGCCTTCTATGTGACGCTCACCAAGGTCATCTAAGGGGAACGAAACATAGGGGAAACGTGTAGGATGTGTTATCTGTTGTTTATGCTCTGGGTGGGGTTCTCACCTCGCTTTAGGCCAATTGCAGTCCTTTTTTTGGGGGGGGGGGCGCACACGGCATGTTTTCTTTCGTGCGCTTTTACGCACGGGGACGCCGACCGCACTTAAGAAGAATCACAAAGAAGCGGAACCAGTGCCAAGCTCTGGTTGAGGTAGTAGTTTGTGCTGTTGGTCGGGTTGTCAGGCTACCCCTTATGGAGATGACTGCGCAATCTACTGCCTTGCCGGCGCTGGTGACTCTCAACAGAAAATGTTTCGTCATGTTGGAGCGGAAAAGAGACGCGCACTATACAATTAAGTCGCCCGTGTTTATTAAGAGGATCGACCTGTATAAAGCAATGTTGATGGTGTAGATCACGTGACTTGTTTTTCAAAGTCAGGTTATTCTTTTTCAAGCTTCAATATGAGGAAAAGGGGGAATCAGGGTGTGTGTTCGATTGTAAATGTAAGTAAAATGAGACATAAAACATAAAAACTAAACTTTAGTACCGTTAGACTACGACAGTATTGTGCTGTGGTTTATTTGAATAAAAATGAAAGAGGGGCAGTTTGATTGTAACTCTTTTTTTATTGTCCTGTCTTTAACAAAGGCACATGAGTCGTCTTTTGTATTGAACTTCCTGTCTAACTGAACTTCTTCTACTCTGTATCTTATAATGTGCAGGCAGGACACCTTTCTGGATGGTACTACTAGAACCTTTTTTCCCTTTTTGTAATTTATTTTTATTTTTTACAGTTAATGCATTAAATGAAGCAATAATTTTAAGAAAGCACCTTTTGTTTTATGGGAGTAAATAAATTCACCAGATACAAATTGGTATCATAGATCTTCTTTCTGGATTAATGAGGTTTTTATCTTAAAAGTCCTTCATTTTGTGCTAACTTTAATATCTAATTGTACCCATGAAATGAAAATAAGGTGTAAATAAATACATGAAAATAATATATTATTGTGACAATTTGACTTTATAAAAGTCATGGAAAATGACAGAGATCCTACCTTAAAATAAGGGGTCAATATGGTGTTTGGTAAATGGGGTGCACCCACAATTGTTAGTCACAATTACAAATTTCTCTAATTACACTGCCCGACCAAAAACAAACAAAAAAAAGTTGCCACCTGGATCCAACTGAGCAAATAGGTAGGAGCCTCCTATTGGATAATTACTGCATGGGTGATTATCTTTCAGCTGGCAGCAAGTTATTTAACCCCAACTGATGCAATGATAGCTTTTCATTTCATCGGCAATCATGTGGAAAGATGTTTCCTGTTGTTGTAGAGAAGATGTTAAGCAGCGATAACATCTTCAAGATGTAGAAACTATGAAACTGGGTTAAAAACTGTCCAATGCGTTATTAAAAACTAAAAGGATAGTGGGGAACTATCGTCTTCCAGGAAGAAATGTGGTCGGAAGAAAATCCTGAATGATCATGATCAGCGATCACTTTAACAAAATCCAATTGGAAAAAGAGCAACAATAAAGCTCAGGGCTATGTTTATGTGAAAGTAAGAAAATTTCCTCATGGACATTGTAAAGGGACCTCAATGGATTGGGACTGAACAGCTGTGTTTGCCATAAGAAAACCATTTATCAGTGGCTAATCAGAGAAAAAGGCTTCAGTTTGCTAGGAGCATAAAGTTTGGACTCTGGAGCAATGGAAGGTCATGTGGTCTAATGAGTCCAAACTTACTCTGATCCAGAGTGATGGGAGCATCAGGGTAGGAGAGGCAGAGGAAGTGATGCAGCCATTGTGCCTAGTGGCTACTGTACAAGCCTGGGGGGCAGTCGGTCAGGTCTAGGTTCAGCAACATTATGTGCCCAAAGAACGAGATCAGCTGATTATCTGAAAATATATGACCAAGTTATGGACTTTTTCTTCCTTGATGGCACTGGCATATTCCAAGATGACAATGCAGGATTCATCTGGCTCAAATTGTGAAAGAGTGGTTCAGGGGGCTGATATTTTCACACATAGATTGGCCAATCAGAAAGACTTTTATGATTTCAATAGTGCTGGAAAGTGCGCTAGTGCACTGATTGACACATACAAAAAAAGCATGGTATTGATGAGCTTTTCTGTGCTTTTTTAAAATTTGTTATTCATTTCTCCCTGAGATTGATTATGATAGAGGGCAGAAAGATTTGGGGACACATAATTTCTAGGCATTCACATGTTTAACAAAGGGTTTCCTATGCTTTTTTTTTACCTTTTGTTTTTTTCTGTAATGAAACAAACTGCTTTTTTTATTTTTCATTTTTATTTTTTTTTACATTGATTTTTAACATTAATCGTATGTTTTCATGGTTTTTGGATAAGAAATAATGAAGGTAAACATTGTTTTTCTCCTTCCAAAGTCAGAGTTGCACAAGGAAACATTAAAAAATATTTCTGACTTCATAAGTTAGCTTTTTTCTTATACAAAATGTACATCTCACATTCACAAACAGCGATTGAGGGTAGCATAATGGTCACTTTAAAACGATCCCCAAGCAACCTTCAAATTTCATCTTGCTACAGATAAAACTCCCAGCTCCACAAGTTTCCCCATATCCAGCTTTGTAGTCTACGATAGAAAAAACTCACAGCAATGATAAGTTTCACAATACAGCAAGAAACCAACGTCAGGCTGAAAAACTAATATAACCTTCATTAAGCTTTCTATGAGCTATCAAATGTAGAGGAACTAATAAACCATCATGGTGGACTCACTGCCTTTTAGAACCCCCCCCCCACACACACACACATAACAGGTCATTAACTAGACAATAGTTGAACCTGAGTTGATGAGCAGCAGTCGGGTGGCACAATGGGATGAGAAGATAAATCATCTATAAGCTATTTTTTTCACATTCATCTAAGAGAAAAAAGGCTCAATCACATAATAATGATTCTTAAGCAAAAAGTAGAAAGATAAACATTCAACACATATTGATCAAATGCTGCCTCAACATGTTAAAATCATTCCCTTTTGGTATCATTGAACTGGGAGGCATGCAACAAAAAACAAAAAACGAATGTTTTAACACGAAAAGCAAAGCATTAAGCAAAAACAAATAGGAGAAAATACAAAACAGACATGCAAGCAAGTTTGAAAAACTGCAAAAAGACAAATCACAACTGCAGCAAAATATACATCATTATTAAATGAAAAATCATTCAAGGAGTGTACAGGAGGAACAGTGCCTGGAATGGGCTTTTGGAGACATAAATTGCTGCTTTAACAAATATAGCTAATTGTACTTTGCAAAAAAATCCAAAAACATAAAAGATAAATAGCCAGTGCAGCACAATGGCACATATGTGGCTGAAAGCAAAGGTTTGACTTTTTGGTATATATGCTTCTTCATATGCTCTTTTATATAAGAATCCAGTGTAAGATGATGCTGCATTCAAGTATGTTGAATCAATAAGTTACAGCCAGCAGTTGGTTAGCCTAGCTTAATGCCTTGTCAGGTCATGCAGTTATATGCTGTAAAGTCTTTTAATGTTTAACTCTTAAAAAAAGCAAGTCATTTTTATACTCTAGATTTGAACAAAAAGGAAAATAATATAAAACATTGGTGTTCTTCAGCATCACCAATTTAGTAGTGTTTGTTACTTTTGAGCCAAGCCAACCTTTTATTTCTGTTGCAGTGCTGAACTAAGTTGGCTGCTAGCTGTAACTCCCAGTACAGACATGAAAGGTACGGATTTTCTTTTTTCTTACTGGGAAAGAGTTCCATGAAACTTGGAGACATATTAACATTTTACAGCCCAGCCAAACTGTAAACCTATTTATCTCCAAAACTCGACCTCAACAACAGGAAATAAATGCTAAAATATAAATGTTCGGTTTCAGTATTCTGCTAAAACATGCCTTTGCTTTAAATAGGACACTGCATTCATTTCCAGCACATTTTCAGAGTAGCTTTAATTGAATATCCTATTAACCAAGGGTGCCCAAGTCCAGTCCTCGAGAGCTACCTCCTACAACTTTTAGATGCATCCCTTCTCCAACACACCTGAATCAAATGAAGGGCTCATTATCAGGTCTCTGCAGAGCTGGATGACATGCATGAGGGAATTCAGCTGTTTTATTCAGGTTCGTTGGAGAAGGAATGCATCTAAAACTTGCAGGATAGTAGCTCTCAAAGACTGAATTTGGGCACCCCTGCTATAAACATCATGATTAATTTAGCTCAATACTCAACTGTCAACATTTTCTTAATATTTTTTTAAACCAACGTTTTTCTGACCAGCTGGCTTTGCAGAAGCCTCCGTTTCAAAAGCCCCTTGATCCTCTTTTAATGTAGAGGTTTTACAAATAGTTTCAGAAATGTTTTCTATTTGAATGTACACACCTTGCATTTTAACATGATGACAGAATGTGGAACAGCAGAATTTGATGCTACTAGTCCTTGGTTTGAGCTTGAAATTGATCCTTTTAAAAGTAAATTTCATTGCCTGCATGTCAGTTTCAATTAGGCAGTTATGCGACAAACTGAAATCTCATACTCATTTCACTTTCTAAATGTCCAGTGGGGGAAAAAAAGTAATCAACATCACATGATTTGGTTTTGAACATCTATCTGACCACTGTTGTTCCATTTCTTTCCCCTCTTAGTTCTTATACAAAGGATTATTATAACTTTTAAATAAAAATATATGCATGATTTTTTTTCCCCACGTTTACAAACAAATAACATTATCACCAATCGATTTGATACATTACATAAATACAAATCCAGTCCATATAAAACAAACAGCAGTTAAAACCATTGCACCATTGCTCCTCCCGGGCCCACAATAAGTCACTATGTCATAAAACGCTACATCCAAACATAGTATGCCATTTCACTGCATTTTATGGTTATGAAACATGCAAAGCTGAAGAAAGCTTCCAGGCATTTTTACTTAGGCTTGATTGTAAAGAGGTAAATACTGCAAGGAGTATTTACCTGTTTATTCCTCCAAATATCATGATATTTAAAGTGCAACTACACTGAGGTACAAGTCATTTGATTGAATGCTGTCTTTTATTGGCTTGAAAAAATTACTTGAATATTCAGAATTCTCAGTCTTTGAAGTTATTGATGAACAACTGAACATGTTAAGAAATGTTTTATTTGTGAAGAGTTGGTCAAAAAGATAAACTTCCATCTCAATGCTAATTTGAAGCTACCTCATATTGTTAGCTTAGGATAGCAGAAAGGGAAGAAAAAACGAACATCTGGGACAAAATACAGATTTGACACATTTTTAGATATGACCTAAATCAGCAAATTTTGTTTTTTGTTTTTTTTGGGCATAACTAAGTAAACCTTTTCCTTCTGCTCCAGTCTTAATGCTGTGATAAGCTAAACTAAGCTAAGCTAAGGGCCTGTGGTTTATCAGTCTTTTCAATGCTCTTGTTACTTTTGGCCAAAACAAAAGAAGTTTATTAAATGTTCTTATTCTATTATTAAGGTAAATTAATTTATGTAAGTTCATGAAACAAACATAGTATGAACTAATTTGATAAAAAAAAGAAGCATTTTAAGTTTGATCAAATGACTTGTACTGCTACAGTAAACTTTCCTCCTTCTGTTTTGATGTTATCATGACTTATATTTCATATCAAACTTTGTTCATATACTATATCAAACCACGTCCCACATGGGATCCATGAGTTTTTCCTCAATGAGGAATATTCCTTCTATGGTGAAAAACTTCCAGTCTCTATCCTTCTGTGCCCATACCGACACTTGTTTCATTTGTTCAGCAAACTGGAAGCAGTTAATCAGAAAATGAATCTTTTCAAAGCCACACTGTGGCAAAACTGAAAAAAGCAGCTGACCTATCAGCTTGGTCCATGTTCACAAGACGAAGGAGGTATTTCTGTTAAACAGACAAGTTGACTGTACAGTATAAGAGAACGGGAACGAAAGAGAGGGAAGAAAGAGGGAGAATGCAGTAGCTACAACAAGCGAGGTAATGAGAAAGATGGAAAAAGGGAACATTTTCTTCACTTCAAAAGGACGTTTCGTTATTTTAGTTTTCACATCACTGCAGATGTTCAGGAAAAGCCATGCTCATCAGCCGGGGAGCTGCTGTGGGAAACATCAACATTTTCCTACAACAGAGAAGTGAAGCACCAACGGAACCTGGGTTCTCCAAGACTTCCACCAAAGGAAGCCGGGGAAAAAAGGAAAAGAAAAAGCTGAAAGGGGTTTTTGAAGTCCAGGACTTAGAAAAGAGTCCTGTTGAGTCAGGTCCTTCAGGTCCTTGGGCTGCAGCATCTCTGCCAAGCTCATCAGGGCTGCCGGTTGCCATACATTAGGGGTATGATGAAGACTGAAATATCATCTCCAGAGCCCAGACGCTCGTTGGTGATCCTCCAGCCTCTGTCTCTCAACACACCGCGTGCTCGCATCACCAGGTCCTGTGCTGCCATTGTGTACCTGAGTTACGGAGGAAACAAAAATGAAGTACTTGCATTGACATTGAAAAGTGTGGCTCAAAATTAAAACGCAACGGGAGCTTTACTCTTGTCTTCAAATTAAAATCTGCAACAAGGGAATTTATACAATTTGAATAATGCAGCATAAGAAGAATTTCACTATCAAACCTGGGATCAAACAGAACAACAAAGTTTTCCACCTGTGCAAGTCATCAGGGTCGCAGTTGGCGAGAAAGCTGGTGACGGCTTCGGCTACTTCTTCATTGGAAAGGACGTCCCAAAGGCCGTCAGTTCCCATCACCAGAACATCATCTGTCCCGTGCTCATACTGCATCAGATTATACACCTTCACCTGCGGGATAAAGCAACTTTCTAAGAGATTTTTTAAAAAGTTGACCTAGCGGAAGTAATGCTTCTAGAGTTCAACATTTCTACCTTTTGATTTAATCAACCTAAGCTAAATTCAACACTCAAATACAGGGAATAATAATAAAATAAGAATTAAATTCTAATGCTGTGACTAAAAAAATATGATCTATTGTATGCCTCCAAAGTCTACAGGTTTTTCAAGATGCATTTTATTTAACAATGAACATCTGAATGAACAATGGATGAGACAGAATTATCAGAGAACTGACTTTGGAAGTTTCTGGAAACGACCTAGTGCAAGATGCATAGCAAAGACATCAGAACTTCAACTACAAAGATTTTTCTATATGCTTCCAAAGATTACAAGCGCTCAACTAACACGGCTCATGTTACCCAAGAGACAGAAATCTATAATGCCCTGCCCTTCACACCACATGATGGGATAATATTTCCATAACTTAATGACTTAATGGGGAGAGTTGAGTTAGTGGGAGGAAAAGAGCGAGACAGACTGCTGGGAGAAGTCTTTACGTGAACCTGCTATGAACCCTGGTAATAATGAATTAAAGATCAAGAGGAAAGCTCTGGGAGAAAAACCGAAAAACTCTAAGACAACCTACTCCAGGAGATGAAAGTACTTTGAAACTAGTGGCAGACTGTCAGACAGGTGAGCCCAAGTTCTCCATCTGCAGTGTAGCTTGTTTAGACAAAGAAGCAGCAGTGACTGGTGCACGTATGACAGAGCTAGAGGCTGGATGAATCCACTTCTACTCTCTTAGACATGGGGATGTAGAATATTTAATGCAAAAACATCCTCTTAAAAGTAGATGTGCTCTCTTTAAAAAAAAAAAAATCAATAAGCCGACTTTTCAAATCACTAATGAGCCAAACTTTCTTTATTGCATCATCAAGCCGACAGCAGTGCTTGTTCTTACCTCAGGGCAACAGGAAAGGAACGGCTTTATGTAAATGTTGGAATCATGAACTTTGAGGTCGTGGTCACCAAGCCCACGGGTCACACCGATTGTGGCAAGAACCCGTGCCTAGAAAACATAAATATAAACATTATCTGGCGTGGAATGACAGGAATCACAAAGGGAACAGAGTGGCTTCTAAATGTATAACAGAGTAAACATAGTTGTGTTGTGAAGTGGGTGGAGGTTGGTACTGTAAATGCAAACTATGGTTGCTTGTGTGAGCAACTCCTTGTTTCTGATCAATTACAGAAGCAACAAATAGATCATTTTGGTTGACCCAGCACTGTATTGGCCTTTGTAAATAAAACTGTTATATCTGAAGTGTAATGCAACCTTTTCTGTAACTGTGCTGTTGGCCAATAGCTGGCTCTTGAGGTAAACTGCCCTCCATATAAAGGACACGTCTTCTAGGAGACATCTCTGAAACAAAAACAATGTGACAAGCTCTTAAAAGTTGGTTGATTGGTTTGAGACTACTGGATAATTATCTTTTGGATGACTATATTGTATCATGGAACTTTTTGAAGCTCTGGGTGATATTTAACATTGTTGTAACACTGCAGGTAAGCCAGAAAAAAAAAATCTGAAAAAGAAAAAGAAATCCACATGTGCTGTTATCTCTGTGTCCTCTTGCTGAACTTCACCTTGGTGTTTAGTATTTGGGGACAGAGACTTTGAAAATAATGTGGTTTAAGGTGGTTTACGCAACTGTTCCCAGAATACAACTGTATCTGCTTTGGATTAAGTTTAACATCAGGGTTGAATTAAAATTTAAGGATTAATTGCATGGGTCAAGTTCTGGTAAGGGCCGGGTAGTGTAATATGTCAGAATAAAGCTGAGGATGTGTGTAATAGCAGCTGGATAGATAAACTGCCTCCCCTCCACTGACACAAATACACACTTTTTACACCTCAAAGTCCAAGTTTTTCCCACTCTCAGGCTGACAGGTGATTAACTGTGTTTGTAAGACTAACAAGTTTAGAGGAAGTGATTTTTCAAAGCAGTTTTGAATTCCAGAGTAGATATGCAAAACACACATGCTCTCACAGTCAAACACACAAGCACACTTACCTTTTTCCCTTCACCGTATATCAGAGGAAACTTGAGATCTTCATCCTCAATCGTCTTATATGCCCTATGTGTGAGAACAGACCAGGAGGACACAAGACTAGATTAATTTTCATCTTATTCATTTTGATATACACACAAATTTCAGATCTCTTTATTATCACCTTTGAGTCAAATCGGCTTAAAAATATTCAGGCTCCAAAGCAAAATACTCAAGGAGAGGGACTAACTACAACCTTATTTTTAATAAGCATGTGCAATGACAGCTCTTGTCCAGGAGAGGTCAGTGGAGCTGCTGCAGTAAGACTGTACTTCCTGGTTAGTGGGGGAGCGCGAAGAGAAAAAACAAAACAACTGGAAGCAGTAGCTGTGGTAGAAAGCTAATTGTGCACGCCCAGTTGTCCCCCCCACAAACAATTTTCTCTTGTGAGTTTTGCCATAATTTTTTAATTTGTTACAAAGTGTTAGCTAGATTGAACCATTTAGCTAGATGAATTTTCCTCACAAATGAGCGTAATTTTGTTCCTTGTGACAAATTGAATGCACAGACAGCTAAAAAACCAGTCAGAGATAAAGAAGCAGAGCTAGTATGGATAAATCATTCAATTCAGAAAAATTGCTTGTCATGCAGCTGTTTGATGTTTTCTGTTGCAACATATAGAAAGATGTGTATCGAGCTCTTGAAAACAAATAGGTTAATAAGAAATTTGAGTATTATGACTGTTTACTCCAGATCTGCAACTAAAAGTTGTTCTCATGCTTTGCGTGTCCAAAACGAGACTGGAAATCAATGCAGATTCAATAGTTTCTTGTTTTTGAGATGTTTTGTCCTCTTCCTCTTTTGCTTTTCATAGGGACCTTAACACAGCCACACCCTAAAGACCCTAAAAACTGGTCTGTACTACTCAAACAATAAAAAGAAGCCATAAAACTTCTTATTCAGATACGTGCATGCATATTAATATGAAGATTTTTGCCGGCGAATGACGAAATTTGGGGATTTATCAAAGAGATCAGGTAAATGTTCTACTGAGCGTGCATCCATGTTTTTGTGGTGCGTCTGTGGAGTGCAAGAACAAGTGTTTGCAGTGCTGAAAAATGTATTGTACAGCACGAGGGAAGGGGCACACAAGTGAAGGAAAATTAAAAAAATTTTTTTTTCTCAGAAATAGAGCTTTGATGTCAGACGGGAAAACTTCATAGCTGATGTGCTTAAACTAGTTAGATGAGGCTCGGCATCAGCAGTCAGTGACTTCAAACAGCTTCATATCTGACCAGAGTTTACTCCTTCTGTCAGTCCATATCTCCGTCTGCACATTTGTTTATTTCAAAAGCGAACTTTATATGACCCAAACGCAAAACCCTCTAATAATCATTTCCAGCGTCAGCAGCCCAAAGCAAACTACTACCTATATATAACTCTTGCTTTTCAAAAGTATATGAAAACAAGGCAGTGTTGGATATTTAAAAATGCAACCCCATCGTTTCAGTATATGAATAAAAACTCAAGAATTATCTTTCAAGCAACTTCGAGTATTATCATCAGAATCTTTATTACCACAAAAAATTACATTGTAATTGTTACTGTCATCCAGTGGACGAACTGTCAAACAAGCAGTGCCCTGCCCATCCACATTACCGTACACATAGAAATATGTGTATATATAATATTCAGAGAAATATGAGCAAAACTAATTGGAGGGGGAGCAGGAAAGGAGATGCAGATCATTGTGAAAAGCTTGTAAGACCTTGCAGAGCCGGCTGCACCAAACTATTCTCAAATAAGGGGAAAAATAGATCTCTTCCTTTTGTTAGTATTTCTTTAAACCAATCACAGTTGTCTTGGGTGGTGTGATGGCCACGGTGCAGACAGAGCGAGAAAATGAAGAAGATGGGGAGACTTACCATCCGTTCATTGTGAAGTCTCTGTAGAGCATCCTCTTTCCCACCTCCTTCCTCTGAACTCTCCGGGGGAATTCCAGGTGCGTGAACTCATTCCCCAACAGGTGAGGCTGCATGTAACCCTGGGAGAGGAACGGTACTTTAAAAATTCAGTCAAACAGCGAAAAGCATGGAAGATTTTTAAGAGTCCACTTTGGAGTTTTTGCTCAGTGTTGCTTCATCCCCGAGGCCAATCCGAGATATGTTCTCCAGAATTCCATTTTTAACATAATTACATAGTAGAAATGATAGATTTTGCTATTAAAGATTTGTGATCAAATCATAACTTTATTTTTTGTACTGAAAAATAAAGTCAGTATACAGGAGGGCAAAACTTTGCAAAGGCATGACCGTTGTAAAAAAAGAAAAAATCCAACATGTTCAGCATTTTCTGCTTGCATATTGGTCTTCAGCACCACCGTTTTATATGTGAAACATGCTGCTGATACCATCTGATCCAGTTTCCTCTGCAGTACGTTAGTGTATTTGTCAAGTTCTGCTTTGAAGGAAAAAAGTAAACTCCAACTTTTCTCAGAAACAATTGACAGCCAGCAAAAAAGTGTGAGGAAAGATTTCACCTATGACCCTTTGAATCCCATTGAAACATGGAAAAAAAAAACACGAGTTACTGCTTGCTGTCTATAAGCTGGTGGAGCCTTTTCATTGCTTGATTTTTCCTTCTTCACTGCTCCAGAACAAACTTGGGAACTTAAATGATTACAGCATTGTTTAACACCTATAAGGTTTTTTTTTAAACTTTGCATTAATATTCACAAATAATTCCAGAGTTTTTAATAGCAAATCAAGATTTTGTTTAATCAAAACAATGTTCTGAAGCTACGCAAACACTCACACTGAACAGAAGACCGCATTTAGAGGCAGAGCTCACATTTTTCCCACTGTTACTGAAGTTTTTAATGTAGTCTTTGATGTTTTGATCTTTATACGTCAAACTCACAAGATGGTGACGACTTAATCGCGACTTGTGAAAGGAAGAAGATTAAGATGTCAATATATTAAATGTCCCCATGGACCACTGTCATCTACTGTCCCTCTCGGAAGTGAACTCTGGACTGCCCTCTAGTGGTTGTTCTAGTTTTAGCTGCTTCGATATTCATGTTACAGGTACATCATAATAAATAAACTATAAGCACTGACCCCATATAGGAATGTTGAGGAAAATATTTGAGCTAAAATGAAAAAGATTGTGTCAGGGTCCACATTTTTCTATACCTGAGTTTTTTGTCTCTATAAGAAAAATGAATGTTTTCTCACCAGGAACTGGAGTCGTTGTCGTTCTGACTCTGGTGTGAACTCCGTTGACATGGAAATGATGTCACTGTTTCTAATAATGATAGCCCTGCAGACAAACATAAACGTTAGAAGAATAATGTGCATGTAGTGTCGGATCCAAAAGCCACTCTTGGTTCCAGCTTCTGTGTCTGTCTGTCACAGCATGCCTTTGGCTTTGGGTCCTTCTGGTTAAATAGAGTATAATTGTTGTTACCCCCTTCTCAGAGATCCTTTAATTCAATGGCTGAAACATAACAAACATACCTGCTGTCACCTGCATTCCCAACATATAGTTTTCCCAGCAGATAAACCACAGTGAGAGCCGTACATCCTCCGGTGAGGTTATAGATTTGCTTCTCTCTCTCTATCTGGGCGTCCTGGGAAACGATAAGACAAGAGAAAATTTGAAATGCATCCATAGGAGGAGGGGATCATTTTCTGTTTATTTAATAATACAAATCAACTGTATTTGGTCTCTTACTTTACATATCGGAGGAAAACAAAAGTTCACTAGTTTTCCAACATAGCCCCTTTCTGTAGAAATCCTGCTAAAAGAACTCCCCTGGGGTGGGAGCTTTTTCCTGAAGCCTTGACATAGGTCATCTTTTTCTTTCTTTGCAGCGCAGGCTACTGTTTTAATTAATGCACAGATGATGGATGTTAAATTAAGTTTGAAAGAGCTTCTTTTCACTGGTGGAAAGCTAGGAGGAGGGCTAATCTTACAGGTTTCACTGGAGATTTTTTATTTCCATCTGGGTACTGCAGGGTTCAGTTAGTACTACCTTCCAGTGCCATCTAGTGGTAAAACTGAAACACAACAGTGGTTGTGATATACAAGCCCATAGAAGGTAGTATCATGTCTGTATGAATGTGTCCTTGCATGACAGTTTTAATTGAGTTCACTGAAGGTAGTTTTCCAGTGTTCTATGAAAAGAAATGTGTCGTCTGCCTCTCACCATCTCTTTAAAAGCGTTCTCAATCGCTCCGATCACCAGGCTTTCATGCTGAACCTTTTTCTCCGTGAAGAAGCGTGGTGGAGGTGGGGTGCTGGACGGAGAGTTCGGAACACCTGCGGCTCCACGCAGAGAGGCGGCTCGGGTCAGGGAACGATGAGGTCCTGGTGTGTTTCCCTGGAGGTAGGGGTTGCTGTCAGGCTCCTCTCCCATCACGGTGGGAGGCGGAGAGTGAAGGTTGCGCAGGATCTCTATGACGGCCTGGAGCTGGCATGCGATGTGGTGCTGCAGCAGGCGGGAGGCGACAACTGCTGCACCTGAGCCCGCGTGGCCATCGAACAAGGCCCAGTAGTGGAAAACCAGCCCTTCGCTGTCCTGCAACAACATGATGGCAGGTTAAAAAATGTATTTTAACTGGAAAGTGCATATTTTTATATACTAAGTATATAACCCACTGACAGGCAGATCCAAGTTCCCATGGACAAGACAGTTAGTGATTTAGTTAGTGTTAATGCTTTTAATTCTCTGCACCACAAAAATGATCAGAGATACCTCAGTATTATTAGTCCAAACTCAAAACAGATGCTACTTCATGTATTTCTCTCTTGAAAGTGATTCAGATTTTTCAATAATGGTGAAAAAGAACAGGCACAAAAGCTCTGATGATGGGAAAGGAAATTGAGAAAATGAAGTAGGTCTCACATTACTATAAATGATCTACATAATGGAACGAAGAAATCCCTCGTGTTATCACTTATTTTATATAAAAAATTATGAGTTGAAAAGGAACATTCAATGTGTAATGCTACTGGCTGAACGTGTAGTGCGGGTGAGTCATCGGTGAGCAGAGGCCCAGGAGAAAACATCATGACTCATACTGTCCAGCTGTGTGGGAGCCCGAGAGGTCAAGCCTCCCTGTTTCTTTAATCCCCTTGTTTGGGAGAAACTCTCATCATGTCTGCTTGGTGTTACCTGACTTTGACATAATAATCACAAACACTCTGTTTTTTAACTCAGCAGTTTAAGCTGATAAGATCTTGCTGAAAGCATTGTTGAGTTTGGAAGCAAGAGCATAAAAGTTCCCTTTGTTATGGTTTGTTTATGTGGACGGAATACAGCCCAGCAACCAGAAATGTCCCAATATTTATCAAAGAAGAAGTTTTTGTGGATTTAATACTTCTTTTTAATTTTCTCAGACTCAAAACTTTGAAATTTATTTGATGTATTGACTCAAAGAAACACAATCAGCTGGGGTCTACTCTATAAACTATGACAATAAAACTTTCTAAAAGTCTTTTAATATGAACTATGTAAATACCAGAGGAGTGAATATTCCTCTGACATGTTTATAGCTCTTCTACATCTCTTGGATTATTTTTCTCAACAACCAAAGTGTAAAAATGTGTGGTTTGAGTCTGTCTCTCAATGTCCAACATGTAAACCCCTTATCCCATTCAAGTTGTTTTAACACTTCAGTAATTTGAATTACTTAAACTAAGTAGAGTTAACAAGTTAATTATAGAGCTGCGTGTGCTGCTCCACATCTCTGGACAGCACCAGGCTAGCTCCTAGTTCATGTAACTTCACGTTTCATTCTTGGCACTGAAGATTGTCATGGGTGCAACCCACATACTCATCTCTGTTGCTCATCCCACAGATGTATTTTCCCCAAAAAACGTGACACCATTTAAAAAGGGAAATAAACAGATATTTCTAGTGTTGTAAGATTTATTGCCAAAAAGCATCATTCCAACAAAGAAATAACCAACCAAATACAAATTTCCTTAAGTTTTATGTTGTTTATATGTAAACTCCCCATGTGGAATGCAAGAAATATAATACGAACTTCTACACTAGCTATTAATGCTGATCAGGTTACAGACTTTGCTCTTACACTGTTAGAACTCTTGCATCCATCTATACTTTCTTCAAAGCCACTGCAATAAAAACTATAGTTTTATCACCAAAAACACAGCAATAGCTGGTCTACAGCTGCCCACTGATATCATTTTGTAGTGTCACTCATTAGCTTGGCCATCTGTAGAGACAAGGCTTCAGTTTATACAGCTTTAGCTTCTGATAATGGTGAGCTGGAGCACAAAGAAAACATGGAATATCTTCATTAAACAGCAGCCTCCATCAAAACATATTTATGAACTTAAATATGTGAACAATCCAACTGAGGATATCCAAATGTTAGGTCAATGCCTCCTCATATGCTTTTGAGCTAAATCTGTTTATGGATGTAGCTTATCAGTGAAGTCAGAATACTCTCTCCATCTGTCTGCAGTCCGCATATTTTACTTCTTACCTCTCCCATTCTGCTGTGCTCCACCCGGAGGCCCAGGCCCTCTCCATTGGGTAAAGAATTGCGTCTCTTGGCAGTGGGTGTCTTGCTGGGTGTGGAGGGAGGGCAGTAGCTCATTGGTCTCCTCCTCGCCACTACAACCTCACAGCAAGCCTGGTCTTCATTTAGCGCACTCTTTCCAGCATTGATTACTCTGTAAGGGGAACATGATGGTACATATAATTACATACAGTCTGAGTGATACTCTAACTCCTGCTGTGTGCTTGGGAGAGAAACTCGGCATCCACTGTTGACTTTTGTTAACTGTTGGATGAATCTGCACTGCAGTCTTTCGTCGTGATAGCTAGTTGTTTATGGCTCACTGCGGGGTCGCTGCAATTAATCAGAGCCAAAGCCTGCAGTTTCTTTCTGTTCATCCAGTGAATCAGCTGCCTTTGTATGTTTCATGTTCCAGATGAGGATCAAACCGGAGCACTTGTTTCTACTACTACTCTGCTATGAGTGCCCTGATGCATGTGGACAGCAGCTTCTGGGTGGATAAGAACTGGGAAGCACTGTGCGTGTGTTTTATTCAGCCGCTTTCTGCATTATTGAAAAGGGCAGGAAATAATTTCAAAGTCATTTCAGTATTTCCATTTGCATTTTAGTAGCATTGCCCAGCTTTTTAAGAGACGAGGAGTCAAGTTACCCCCTCTCATTTGCATTAAAATGAGGTAAAGGCTTCTTACTCATGACAAGCACCTTGAATAGGCTTTCCACCTCAGTAAAGTCTTACCCAGATCCTCGTGGAGGTTACACATTCCAGGCTCAAATCCGGGCACTGAGTTTCTAAACACAGCTGAGCTGGACACTTATTTTAGCCTTCAACTTTTTATTCTGGTGTTTTGTTTTATATTTCATTGTACAGTACTTTGGGAATGTAGGGTTGCTATAAACGTGCTAGATACATACATTTGAACGTGGACATAAGAACACATTTTTGCTATCGACTTAGTTTAATTTGTTTATATATAAAATCGATATTGCTTTTCAAGTCTGCAGCACATATCAAAAATAACAGGCACGAGCCGGGGTACTCTAGGATGAGCAATGAGGTAAAATGATCGTGTTATTTCAAACAGGTGATGCCAACAGGTGCAACATCCATAAACGGTCGAGTTTGATGAGATCAACTCGGTTGAGAATCTTGCATCTGTCCATAACTACGTGACAAAATCATTGAATAATGTTCCTCATAGAAAAAACTGGAAGAGATTTGCAGATTTCTCCCACTACAGTTCAAAATATCAATAAACCATTTAAGCAATGTGGAGGTATTTTAATGTGTAAAGAGCGGAAACTTAAGCTAAACAACCGTAATCTTCGATCCCTCGGATGGAACTGTATCAAGAACCATTATTGATTGATACTTGATAGAGCCACATGGGCGAGCTAACACCGTCATCAGTGTCTGTCAAGCAGCACAATGCAATGTTAACGTATTTTTTATGGCTTATTTTCACTTCTGTGATAGGCCCATTGAAGCAGGAAAGTAAAATAAGATTTTAGCTGCCTTCAAGAAGACTTCTTTTCAAAAGATGTCATTGTGTTTTTCAACTAGAGGATGCATAACCACATTCTGTCTGCTCACATTATGAAGGCATGGAAGGTAAAGAGGAGGGTAGGGGTGTTGGACTGGCCTGCCTGCAGCTCTGACTTCTCCCCAGTATAGAATGCAAAGAGGTTTTTGACACATGAAGCGACAAGATTCGTTTGCACAATAGGACAAAAAATCACACCTGAAACAACGTAACAACCTTGAGAACAGTATGTACTCTATATGAAGGTAAGCTCTTCACAAGGGTTTGGAGGTTTACTGTTCATAAAGCTTACATGACCACTCCAAGAATTAAGCTTTAAAGGATCAAAGTAATCCTACATCAATAGCTGGAAGCAACGAGTGACAAAGACACTTGGTGGCAGCGAAGAAAAGCCCTAAGCGTTGTCAGCTATATAAACTCATATGTTATTCATCGTAGCATCAAACAGAAATCATCTTCTACAGACTGTCTCAAAGGTCACCACACTCGTTGGTGACAGCTAAGAATTGCTAATGTAAGTGGGCTAACAATGAATTTTGAAAAAAGTGAGACTGGCATATCTGACGGACATCTCTGGAGGCTGTTATTGAGTGTGTGTGTGTAATAATTGGCAGGTCTATTTATAGACACAGACTGTGGGTTGTTCACAGCTTGGCAGGATCCTAGTCAGATCCTCAGCCACAGATCCTCATCAACCTCTGACAGGTAACAAAAAACCAGATCATAGAAATTAGATTTACATGCAGGCATTTAAGTTATAGTTTACATTATCTACATGACACGCTGCAGTTATTTATCACAAGGTTAATTCCTTTTTGTTTAAAGCATAGGTACATATTTCAGTATAACAGACCTTGGTTGCCTAAAATATGTTAAAAGGTCGAGTGCTCTGTTTTACTGAATTATGGCGTTAACACTGTTCAACTGTTTTCAATCATCTTTCAATCCAGGATATTTACGGCAGGTCTGAAATCATGAATCTGTGACAAAGTGGGATTGGATATAAGAGGAACAGACAGGATCCCATCCCTCACCCTGGAACATTATACTGTGAATAGGCCTACTATGTTGCATTAGGTTCACGGTGGCAACTCGCTAGCTGACCGATCAACCTTCATCCCAGAAATGAGTCTTTCCAAGAGGCCAAAATTAGCTGAATTTGGGCTTAAATAGCAAAAGAATAATGAGAAGAATGAAAAAAAAAGATTAATTTTGTGTGGATTGGAGTTGAAATGCAGTAACACCACAGACGTGGCAACACACCAGCAGAACCAGCAGCGCACCATGGAGGCCAGAAGCGTCATACTACTCAGAACAATAGTTTCAGGAATAACAACGTTTAGTGGATACTCTGTGTGTTTATCATGTACAGATCTGCAGTGATAGTAGCTTAGAATCACAACTAATTCCTGAACTATTATTCACCTCATATTTTTCCGATCTTGAGTGGATTGAGTCTCTCAGCCACCCTGCTGGTATACTCATGCTGCACTGATGTATGTGTTAATCTTAACAGGTCATGGCAGCAATGGAAATGTCCATTTCACCATTTAACAATCTAGTGTAATTTAAGTTTCCAGCTGGAAGGTGATCAAAATATATCTATAACATCCGTGTCAGATCTCATCTAAGCACACTTGTCAGCTATCAGCTCTTTGGGAATCACCTTAATGGTGCATAACAACTATTTTAAGCCTGTCAAGCTGCTATCTTTGATATTTTCATAGATGCAACAGAAGAAATGGGAACAAATAATATATTTTGGTGCAAGCTGCTAGTGACAGAAGCTAAATATGCTTATAAAATGACTTATTAAGTTACCTGTATGGACACAACACTGGTTCATCTTTGGGTTTGAGTACCCTATTTATGTTTAAATGATTCAGAGCTCACATTAAAAACTGCAAGAAAGTCTGACTCCTTGGATGGAACATGTACATAAATGGGGGCTGAATCAAGATTAATGCACAGTACTTCCATTGTTACTACATTTCAGTTTTGCCATTAATGCTTTTAGTAATTTATTCATATCACAGAAAACATATTGAGCTATTCTTCTGAATGAGAACTTTTTCATACTTTCAACACTTTTGTGAACCGTTGGCCATATGAAACAATAATGTGACTGTTTGAGTTCAGAATATTATTTTTATATTATGAGATTTCTTGGTCTCCTTATGCAATTCTTTTTAAACATTTAAACTATTATAGTATTCCAGTGAAACAAAGTTAACTAAATTGCAGGGGTTTTAGCAATAATGGCAAAATGATAGCATAACAAATCACAATCAACCAGTCATAATCCTGCACTACAAAGCCAGAAATTTCCAGTTAGAATTAGTAGACGAATTTTGCCAACAACCAGCATAAAGTCCATTAATTCAAAATAACATGGGTTGCATCGCAATAAGTCATTCATCATAGGTTCTGAGATTAAAAGATCTTTACTCCAGTGACACAGCTCTGCTCTAAAACCTATCATCACATGGAAAACCCACTCTGAGTTATAATGCTCATAAAACACTGAGCGGGTTTGGGCTTGTTTACACACAACACCAACAAGCTTTTGTCTACTTCATCTAATCTGCTGTCAACACACAGTTATTTTGGGACTTGTGTGTGCATATGTGAGTGGGATAAAGTGGATGTCAAAAAAATACAAAAAGTCAAAGTCAATTTACACATTTGAACGCTGATAGCAAAACAATTATCTCCCTCCAAAAAGTACATGTAATTCAATAATTCCACTGTGTCGCATGGAAGCTTCAGCTGGTGCTATTGTGTGCACGTTATTGGAAGTACTACTCCAACTCATTTCACCATTTGCAGGAACAATGACTTCATTTCCCTGCCAATCAAATGTTTACTTCATACAAAACAATTAGCTTTGCTCCCATAAGGAAAAAACATCTAATTTCCCCTCTATTGTGAGGCATCTAATGCATGTTTTGTTTCTCAAAGAACAGCATTAATTTTGGTCTAGACAGCGGGCCCCAAGGATGTAATAACCATTTGGTTGAGCACAATGGTTCAAAGCTTTGCCTTTGGTTAATCTGGGACCAAGAAGGAACAAAAACAGCTATTTGTTCAAAATGTTCTTTCAGAAAGAAAAAAGGTATTTCAGAAAGCCTGAATTTATGCTATTTTGCTCCAGATTTTACAAATACCTGTCTATCAAAGTTAAGTACAACAAAATGAGATCACTTTAAACAAATTTCAGTTTCTATAAAGCATGGTAGCTAAATCAGCTGTACAAGCTTCCTAGCAAAGGCAAGGCAAGGCAAGGCAAGGCAAGTTTATTTGTATAGCGCATTTCATGTACAGGACAATTCAAGGTACTTTACATACAAACATTAGAAACATTACAGCGGGGTGCAGAAAGCATTAAGAAGAATTAAAACAAAATAAACAACAAAAGTGAATAAAGAAAGAAAGAAACCCTCAGTGAAAATAT
>JAOXYM010000025.1:11592320-11614045 GCA_028567055.1 Leptatherina wallacei | reverse complement strand
TCAGCTCAGATTTATAGTTACCTATAGACACAAAATAGTCCCTGTCTTTTAGATAGGACTCAAACCAGTTAATTGCAATGAAAGTGAAATGAAATATACTTTATTTATCCCTCTTAGAGGGAAATTAATGTGTTGGCCAAAACGGCCTCTGGCTTATTTAATTAATCCCTCCTTATTTGCAAACACTGTAGTAAGACATTCGGTAACTGTAAATGATATCAGGCAAAAACCAAACAAACAAGCATAGGAAAACAAACAAACAAACAAAGCTAAAACTGTAGTATTTGAGTTGAACAGGGAAGCTTTTAAATGATTAAATAAATGGAGCTCAGTCCCATATTGATTGACATGCTACACAGACTTCCAGTAATGCATCAGTGATACAGCACATTATCATGTGCAGCATCATTGATACAGCACATTAACAAAACAACAAAGTTAGATCAATAAAAATGATGGCTGAAATTCTACTCCTCATATACGGCGAGTGAAAATAGTGTCATGGATCTTGGCACGTTGTGATCAATGTTTAGCATTTCTGAATAAAGCAGTCATAGAAATAACCCTCCATCTTAAGTTAATATTGAGATTGACAGAGGTGGCAGACCAAATGCACCCTTATACTCACATGCATACAGCACTTACTTAAAGAACCAAATCAATAGGAGCCTCAGAGTCGTACTCAAGTAGCTGGCTGGGGGCAAAATCTTCCAGTTGGATAGCCATTAGCTAAGGTGTAGTCCTTTTGTGTCAATTATAGGAAAACAAGATTAAGATAAAATGGGGGAAAAAATCTGTATAGATCTTGTTTAATTTACATTTTTTGGCACTGGGAAAATACATTTAGTGTTTTATTATAAGAAATTGATGGAGACACGACCATAATAGATCCTTCAGGTCCCCGCAGATTATTTTTCTGTTGTGCAACAGGTTAAGTACTCTGCGTTGTTCTTCTAAAGCCTTGCTTTATCATCAGCTCCTCTAGTGAAGGTTCCTCAACTCACCGTAAGTATGATTTTACTTTGATGCTTGAGCTGACTGGATCTTCACCTTTAAGAAGAATGCTGTGCAATGGGACTGATATAAAATCACCAACTCAGTTAAGCAAAAAAACTATCATAATCCACAACTAACCAACACATCTTTTGATCAGCACCACCTGAAGCATTCATGAAGCACTGTGAGGAATAATAACTAGCCCAAGTGTTTTTCTATTCAAGGACTAACTACAAAAGAAGTTAGTTTCAAAGGTAAGAAAGTAAAATAATGATAGGTTCAGCAAGTGTTAAGAATCAGAAGAAAAAAATGACTTGGATTTTTTTTTACTCCAAAATTGCGAACCCCGCTTGTCGGTTAAGTAGAATGGCTGCTGTAATGAAAACATAAAAGGCTTTAATTACAAATGGAAGCTGAGATGAGCTGAACTCATTACCCATACTGATCCACTCGAGACACTTCATGGCTGCTGAGTATCACTGTGTGATGATGAGTGTGTGTTAGAGATAGAGAATGAAAAGAAGACGTGACCATGGACCACATCGACACAGTTTTTTTTCTAGCTACATGTAAACACAAATTATTCTTACATGATTTTATTCGCGCTAGATATATTAAGATTATTGCCAAATAAATGTTGTCTCTTTAACTCCATTATTGAGAAACTTGCATGCAAAGATATCAATGGCTTAAGCACGTAGAATTGCCTCCGTTGCCTGTAGAAATGATCACAATTATCTCAAATACATGTGATTACATGATTTTTTATTAACTGAGACAGGCATAGTATGCTGAGTGAAATTGGTCATAAAGACATAAACGAGATGGATCCAATTAACATTATCAGGTATGCTGAGGCTGTAATCCTTTCCTTTAATTCATAGAAGAGTCAATTCCTTTCACAAATGATAAAAAAAACTTGTTTTTGACATAATATTTAAAAAAAAATGCTCACACACATGAGATGTGTAATAATACGTAACATGATGGTGTGTTAATGAACTTAACACTCACTCACAAACTAACATGTCATGTGTGAACTTCTACTTCACAGTTAACATCATTCCATCTCTGCCTCACATGAAACGGTTTTAACTCCTGATATGATCATTATCAGTATTTCCAGGGTGGATGGGTGTTCCTGATAGGAAGTGATGATTATTTTCTCAAACAGTTCAAAGTTCAAGTTTAAATCAGGACCAATCTGCTGTTGGGTAGCAACGCAGGCTTCCATCCAGCAAAATCCACACCCATTTTTAGCAATAAGCAACTGATTATAACCTGAGTCAAACACTTCCTCATGGTCACAAGTTTTCTTTCAGACAAACTTTAGTTTCTCATACACGTTATGTAATAATTCTGGCATTACAATCATGAACTACATGTGAAAAGATGGAGCTGTAAAGGCTTTCAGCAACACATTGTCAAGAACTAAGTGGATTTAAAAAAAGAAAGAAAGATGTGGTTCATAAGTGTGTTTTTTTAAAGACACATTAGAAATACTTATTAATCATTAAATCAGTGCTTCTTTTTTTTTTAAATCACTGGTCACTAATCTTTGTATAAAGGCTTTGAGGAGCTCTGCATTGGTACAGCTGTTGTGCAAAATGGGATATGACTGCCAGCACAGATGGTCTGATGGTCTTCTCATTGCTACATGGTGTTAATGATGGTAAATATAGCAAGGAAGAGCTTCAGCTTCCAATTTAGTGTGTCTAAGGACAAGAGTGTGTAGCTTGGACAGCAGAACCAGACTGAATCCACATCTGTCTGAACTGCTGTGACAGCAGCAGTCTTATTGACACAGTAGACTTAAATAGAGCACTATTGCTAATTTCACCTTCATCCTTCTGCATTTGGAAAGCAGCTCGTTTATTTCTGTGATGTTTTGGTTCTATGCTGTCATGCATTCCTGGAGGCGATGCCAATCAGGCTAAATTCAAAGTGAGAAACTGCATGTAAAAGTGTGCTGGTGGATCACCATCTTGGGGATGGATGGAAGTCACAACAGGTGCAGATTGTCTCTTTGTTAATTTGATTTACAGCGTATGAGAGCGTGCAGGTTTATGTCAACTTAAGAGGTTGGAAATAATAGCTAAGTGCTGGGGTAAGCACGTCCAAGCTCTGGGGCCTAAGCAACAACCAACGCATTTAGTTTATGCACATGAAAGAGAGAGCTGCTTTGAGGTCAGCTGCTGTCGAGTTACTTACTCAGCGTATCCGGTGGCCCACGGTAATCTCCTGGTTTCCTTTAGAATGAGGATGGGCCGAGCTATGTGGTCCGCGGAGCACTCAATCTCATCCGAGGACAGTCCGAGGAACTCAGGTCTCATATATGGGAATCTCAGCGGCATATCAGAGCCGTTATTCCCACCTCCACCAGAACTGCCCCCGGCCATAATCCCACCCATGAACCCGGCCACGGCCGACTTGACCCGAGTGAGCATGTTGGTGCCGCGCCGCGGCGGGGTGTCCGTCGGCCGGTGCGCAGTGCCGCGGCTCCCTTTACCCGGATTGCCCCCCAGCTCGCTGGTCGACGAAAGGCTCGGTGGAATAAAAGAGGATGCGGATGATGAGGAAGCCCTCAGGTGCTTAAGGTTTCATTCATTCAGAGCCTTGAAAAAAAAAGAAAAAATTAAAGGAAAGAAATCATCCGCCGCAGCCAGAGAGGAGGAGGATGGTGGCCACAGCGGTGATGCTGTGGGTACTCCTCCATGGAGTCATTGATAACAGCTCGGCAGTCGTGAAAGCGGAAATACTCTGTAGATTAATGGATCACGTGACGCGTCCGTGGATGCACACTGCAAAAAAGATCCATAGTATAGAGAGTCTGCAGGCGATTAGTCATCTGTGTAATTTTCAAAGAATGAAATTAGATCTACGCTGCATGAAATGTGATTAACATCTGAGTTAAATCTGTTTTCACTCTGTGTTGACATTTTTCTCCTACCGGATTATAGGGATTCCAATTAGATTATGTATATATATATATATATATTTAAAATGATTTATTTTTCTTTCAAGAAAACAGCTCAAAATGCTCATGTTTTGCAGTTATTTAAAGCTATGGCATTAACTATATACTTCAAAGCATACAGAAGCTGCTTGGTATAAAGACTACCAGCCCATTTCTTACAGTGCGGGGTGAGCAGCTTAAAGCGGCTGAGAGCAGGTTAAAGGTAAATTTGTCTATTCACAGTAGAGTGATTGAGTTCCACAAACAAACAGAATGAATTATAAAGTTAAAAAATAAGCTATAATGATATTGATGTTAAAAAAGGCGGAATTTACAAAATAATAATTTGAATAATGAAAATAATGGATTACACATTCATACACCACTGATGCCGACACTAAACGTGCTAGATTGGGTTGAGATCTCATTGTTATGACGAAGAAACTATAATGAGGTGTTAATTTTGTCACATGGTGCATTATTCTGCTGGAAGTAGCCACCAGTTTGGGCAACTGGTCATAAAGGAATGGACATGGTTAACAATAATACTCAGGTAGGCTGTGGTGTACAGACAATGCTCAATTGATTTGAATTAGCTTAAAGTGTGTCAAGAAAAGTCACCATTCTTCCCTATTTCGATATTCAGTTGGAACTTCGCCAAGTCATCATTTATTTATTATTTATTTTAAAACATATTTTTAATTCTTTACTGAAAAAAAAACACACAACATAAATTTGGAGCAGAAAGAAGAAAATCTTATATTATCTGCCCTTCTCACACAAATAAACCAATAATAGATCAAATTCATTTAACTAATAAGATTTAAGTAAAAACAGTTTCAGGCCGACATGCCTCTACATTTTAGTCTTTGTTTATTAGTCTGGTCTTTACTGGTCTCTGCTTTCATTTATATATTTATGTAATCTGTTTGTTCACAGTTCTCTCAAGGTCCACCACAACATCGTCTGGACCTTGACTGAGTCCTTTCAACACCTTGATCCTTTTCTTTTTCAGGCATTCTGTTGTAGATCTGCTGATGTGTTTGGCATCAGTGTAATTTTGCATAACCCAATTTCAACCAAAGTTTAGCTGTCGAAAAAATGGCCTCACATATACTTCACAGAGGAGCTGAAAGGACAACTCAATGACTACAATGTGCAGTTCAACAAGCCCAGATCTACACCCTTCCAGCAGTTTACATGAGCAGTTTGTACTGATATGCTGTGGTTGATTTTCACTAAACATGGTGTTGTGCATTATGACCAAACATCTTCACTCTGGTCTCATCTATCCAAAGGATATTGTTCCATTACTCTCGTAGACCTCAACATTTGATGTCTTAACTGGGGCCTGTAGTGTGCGAGATGAAGCGCTTGGATTTTTCGCAATTTATCTCACGCAAATTTATCTAACCTTGTGATGTCTCTTCAGCCTTCAGCTCTTTAACCAAACCATATGGATAAAAAACTTAAGTCATTCTCAGTTTCTGTTTTATTCTAGTGTTGGAATTCCATGTTGATGGATCATAATCAAACTAAACATTGGCAACAAGAAGGAAAATATCAGGACTGTCTGTATTGCTGGAAACATAATGCCTCAATCCAAACAGAAACCCATGAATAATCATTTATCACTTCATTAATTATTGTTTTGTAGAATTCTATGGGCTTCAAGATTTAAGATGATGTATATGACAGTAGAAATACATGGTCCTACCAATGTAATACACACTGAACTCCAGAAGAGAGAGCTATTACACCAAGGTGAATGTGCAAATGTAACCCATGATATTTTCAAGACACCAAGGGGTATCTTTGTTTTCTCCAATAGTGGATTTACGGGAAATGCCGGAAGCCTTCTGAACTCTTCTGTGAAATGGTGCTGAAAACTGTTCCTTATACATTCATTTTCCCGCTCGGTCATACCAAGAATGCAGACTGCCACGAGAGAGACTGCTCTGTTGGTATGTGGTCTTTAGTGCAGATATGCACACTAATTATATGTCTACTATTTGTTCAGGTTTATATTTGTTAACTTCTGTGTGACAGTTGACTTATACTGGGCTTGTGTGTAGGAACTTATGTTTTCCCCAACTGTCATTGGCTCAGCTGTAGCCAAGTTATTCTTAGATTCTCAAAGGACAAGATAGCATCTCCCCCCTGAAGGGATATCTTTGAAAAGAAAGCATGTGTATGGCTACTACTATTCTGTTTACATGAAGAAAAGCTATGAATCATATGAGTTTTGTTTGGAGTGGTGGTAATTTGCTTTACTTGTCCTGATGTTTTCTACCTTTTATGATATTGTACTTTGATGTCATTGTACAATATGACATTTAAAGGAAAAGCGGTGGTTTCCTGTAAAAACAAGTGAATCTCCCTGCTTATCCTAAATGTAGTTGCACTTTGAGTGCAATTAAGATGCCAAAAGCATGGTGTTATTTAGTACATCTCCCACTGAGCATTAGGGCTGGAGGAAGTTCTGGACATTTTTTTTGTTGTTTTGTGGTGACTCGTCACTGAAACAGTTCATCCTGCTCCTGAAACTATACAAGCCATGACTAAGCATCATGTGGAAACCACGAAGAATGGAAAATGTCAATGTCATTATGGCAGAATTACAGGTATTGTTGAATGAATGGGGGGAGAAGATATAGCTGTGTCATTTGTGGTGACAAACCCAACACAGTAGTATCCCTCAACATCAATTTTCAGGAATCAATGTTGCACTTTTTTCCCTGAGTGAACATATAAAGTCCCTTCACATAACTATTGATGTTGTACATGCGACATCTGCAAACACAAAACTATATTCAAACATTTTTGTCATATAAACTTGAAAGGTGGTAATATGCCAAAATGAAATGAGTTGAAAATAACTCCCCAGGGTAATCGTCAGCATTCCAGTCCCCCCCCGTAACGGAACACTGTAGTAAAGCAAAATCAAGAGGGAGTTCACTTCATGCTGTCAATGGGAATTGAATGTCAGCTGAATATGATTAATAGACTTGAGTGAAAGTGTTATGAGATGAGTTTCTCATAAACATGTGTCATAAGTGTCATAATATAAATGGAGGGAAGATGGTAAGAGGATAAGCTCAGTCACAAAGCCCCGCCTCCCATGTCAAATATTTGCTCTCTCAGCAGGACTCACTCATTCTGTGTTACCATCATCACAACCCTACCCCCTCTTTAGTCTATCAGTCAGACCTCATCTGGCTTTGGTGCTCACCAGAGCTGGAAAGCAAGACAAGAAGAAAGAAGAGCTGGAAATTTAAAGCAACAGTAGTTTGTTTCCAGTGCTGACTGGTTGAAGATGCTTCTTTGGCTTGCCTTTCTGATGTGTCACTTTGGCTTGAATGGAGCTGCAGCAGACAGCACAACCCTGGAGAGGATTGAGGACTGTCACACAAGCTGTTCTCAGGTAAAACTTTATCCTCAGGAGAACTAAAATTTCATTAAATTCACTTACTATAGACTTGTTATTATAGACTGTGATTCTAAACATGACTTTAGCTCACAATCATGTTTAGCCCTCTTGTACCTGTGCATCTATGTATGAACCATCTCGTGGGACTTATAGGAAAAGTCGACAGATCTGTTTGTGTAAAGTTATACAAGCTTCAAAAAGTAGCCTTTTATCCTTTTTTTTTTTTGCAAGTTTTATTCAAGTATTTAGTGTGCAATATATTACAACATGAATTTGTTCATATGATGTGAGATCATGGTTCTTTAGTTTTTTAAAGAAAAGAAAAGACAGAACCAACATGAGCATACAACATAATCACAGTGGTAGTGGTACAGTTGCTGGCACTGTTACACTTTATCAGTTGCTGCAAAAAGTATAAACACCTGAACTATTTTTTGCCTGGCATTATTTCTTGTCTGATAATTGCTGGATGTGAGCCTATGCAAACTTAATGTCCACAGTGATGCAAAGATCATGGAGTACTTAAATCTGTCATAAACAAAAACAAGCTTTGATGGCTAACCTGTTTCTCCTATAACAGAATGAGCATTTTAGTTTTAAGTTAACACAGAGAGTTGTGCTATAAGCAATAACACACACATGTGGACTCTGTCCAGAGGAGCAATGAGGATATAGGAAAACTGACTGTTGGAATCCCCTATCTGAGACAGTGCAGCCGTCTTTATTCTCATTCAGTATTTCAGAGTCACTTTATCAATGAAATTCCTAGTCAAAGTTTTCAAAAAGGGTTTCATTTGACTGTTTTTTCTCTTTTTCGGCAGGGACTGAACTGCAAGACCAAGTCAGATTGTGAGTATGGATTTGTGCGCCTGCTGCTTCACGCCTGCAGACATGCATAAAATATACAGTAGAATTTGGTCCCCTGATACCTTGTTCTCTGCACAAATACTTTTTTTTCTCTGCTATGTAGCCGAAGAATTACATGCAGCATATCAAACTACATTTAGTCCATTATGAGACACAAGGTTCAGATTAAGTATGTTTTAGAAGGTCTTGAAGTGTCATGTCAGAAGGAATGAGCAATTTATAGATTTATACATTTAAACCTCACAACTGAACCTTCACTTGGCAGGTTAGCCTTTGTATTGATTTCTTTTCTTACAGCAAACATCACAGTGTACTGACATTTAAACATCTGCATCTGACTCACTTCACTGAAAGTATCAGCAAATGACACAAATGTTTGCAGAACCTACTAGTCCCCCCCCCCGCCTTCCTTAAAAAGTGTGACAAATGTTTTCTTTTTCCTTTCATACCTAGATTGGTTTCATCCCGCATGTCAGGATCCTGCTGAAGGCCTCAGCAACACATCTGTGTTCCATAACATCAGCATCAGCACAGTTATGAAGTGTGAGCGGAAGCAGAACTGTTTGCTGTTCCTCCGAATCAAAACATCTCTGCAGCTTGCTGGTAGGACAAATGTGTTGGCTTAAAAAATGCACGTGTTTTGTGCTAAACTGTAAAAAAAAATATGCGGCTGATGTAAATGTGAGCAACATTGCTGAAGCCCTGAGGAATACATGAATATCAGTACAAATTTAATGAAATTCAAATCTCTTGAAAATATCATCTGTCCACTTTGACTAATAATCCATTGATTATTTGAATGTAGGTCATCGACAGGTTGACCTTGAACTGAGTCGTAAAAACCAGGAAATTTTATTTATACCAGTTTCTGGGATACAGCTATAAAATGATATCATGCCCAGAAACATGACATTGCTCTTTTCAGCTGAGAACTTACTGAGTTCCCATTCTAGATGCCAAAATATAAAATCCATCCGTGCATTGTTTATGTCTGCCTCATCCTGTAGAAGGTCGAAGCGGGCTAAAGCCACCACTTGTTGATATGAGATAACAGGCAGGCTGTGAGTTCAGTTTCTTTCACTCAGTGTCTTCCACCTAAAGTCATCAAACATAACTTTTAATGTGAGTTTATGCAGTTATGTATGAATAAAATTCAATTAACCCTCAGAGCTAACATAAATGTGGGCAAAAATGCATGATTTTATCAAAATCTTTCATACCTCCCTCATGCCAAAGACATGCCTTCACTCACATTACTATAGCTTCTTGCCTTTTAGAAATATATAGAAAATAAGGCATGATTCAGGATTTTTGGACAAGACTGTAGGATAAAAGCTATGACTTTGGAGCTACATATGCTATTGCAAGTCAGTTCTGGATTTCTCGGTAATCTCCAAAGTTAATGGCTTTCTCTTGTAATGACAAGTGTAAGGAACATTCTTTTTAACTGGCTTATTAATAATACTTGGAAAACTCCATTTTGGAATCACATAAAAGGAGAGGAGACTGTCAACAAATACATTAAATCTGTTGTCTGTCAGCAGGTTAAACTGCAACATCTTGTTTTTTCTATTTTCATCCATGTTCAACAAAGACGTAGGTGTGGTTGACACAGCTGGTGCAGGGCTGAGGGAACCTTGCACATTTAGCATATTATATCTGGAGAGAAAACTTAACCTGCAGTCTGGTAGCGATACATGCCAATGTCCTACGGCACGCATCAGGAGGATAACTTGAAATATATTCAAATAAAATAAATTCTGCTTTGCAAAAGAACCGTCTGCACATTCTTTATGCAGTACGATTAGAGCATGTGTGACCGGGCATTGAAGAGGAAGTTTCAAAAGTAAAGTTTTAGGTGTTGTTCAGCGAACACAGAGACTAATCCTGTTTTTTAGATGGCTATTACTGATGACACATTCAAAGGCATTTGCAGATTAACCAGAGAAGGAAGTTTCATTTATAAAACCAGACACTTTACATGGCCGAACTTCTGCATTTTTATTCTGGTCAAGCCAGTTAACCTTTCACGTTCTTGATTCTGCAGAACTAACACGGTGAAGACTAAACTAATGATATCAAGGTAAAAATGGCACATTTGCAGACAGCCTTATTTCCATATCAACCAAGTGCAGTGACAACCCCAACAGTTCCTTACTCTCTGGACTGGAAAGGGAAAGTCCCTTTTATCCTGACTGAGTCTGTTGTCCATTCATCCAAAATAATATTACAGACTTCCTGTAAAACGTCTAAATGGCTGCCAGTTCACTAAAATGTAATAACATTATTTGAATGATTAACTGACTGTTTAACAGTAACATTTAGACAACCACACTCTTTGATTTGAAGCCATCTGCCTTTAGAGGCCTTTTATTTATTTATCTAATTCATTAATTTTTTTGCAGAGTCCATCCATGGTGTGTCCATTTGCACCAGCAGTGCAGGAATGATCACGAATTGCCGAAACTTACACTTCACCAAAACTTCGAGAAGAATTATGTCTGGACAGCCGGTAATGTCAACAGAAAAACGATGTTCAACAGCGGCTAATGTGACGCTAAAAGTTTTACAGTTGAACTTATCTGTGCAACGTGATGTTATGCCACCTTGAAACACCTCCAGCCGTGTGCTGCAGTTGCCATGACAATGCTGAACTATGACAGACATGTATGGATTTTATTGTAGGTGACTGTGGAGAACGATTGCACTGAAGTCTCTCCAAACCAGCAAATGCGAGTAACGGTGAGAACAATTCCAAGCTACTGTGGCATACACTGGGCTGGCACTTATTATACACCTGGTAAGTACGTGTTTGTTTGCATGATTACAATAACAAACACAGACTGTAGCTGAAGTGTAACTAAAGTCAGTTAATGGTGTTATGTAACTTACCATGTATTTCCTTAATAGAACTGATGGAAACATTACTGTGATCCTCAGATATGTTAAGATTAGGGTAAATAATTCACCTTTGTACAGTGTCCATGCAGGAGTTGAATCACACCTGACTCATCTTCCTTTTGTATATTTTTAAACTTTTTTTACTTAACATTTTACTTTTCTGCTCAGGATGCATTAACGAGGATCTGAGACGAAATGTCCCTGAATGCATCAGTGAGTACACGTTATTGGATCTCTGTGACTTTTTTTTCTGCTGCTGCTTTCTGTTGTCACAGCTTTGTGAAGGTTCATTGAACATAAGAGGTCCGCTGTGCAGAATATCGTAACATCTAGTGGCTAAAACAACATATCGCAACCACACGAATACCTCCATCTGCTACTAAACTCAAAGTGGAATGAATAAAAAATACAAAGTCCTACTCTACATCCAGTTTTGCATTACCCTTTTGTGAGCTCCTGTAGTAAATGGGAACGCTGGGAATCATGTCAGTAAAATAGTGGATACAGTGCATCAGGCTGATCTTGCCCTGGTGTTTGGAGGTGTTTTGTGGATTCTCTTTTGACTTTATGTTTCTCGGTCTTGCCTTAAATGGTTAAAGTTGATTGGTTGGCAGCGTGGTGTGGTATCTTTTAACAAATATTTATTAAAGGCTGTGGGAAGACCATGAAGTCTGTCTGATGCAGATGCGTAGGGTCAATCATTATATTTATGTCCTTCAAGTCAAGGGATTTTTCAGGTCAGTTTTTACAACATGCAGCTTCTTAAGGTAGGATTAGCCACATCCATTAGCTTGAAGTTGTAAAACACCAATTGTTGAACAAACATTTCTGGTAATACTATTCCAGGTACCCTCCTCTCACTTAGGAATGCACTCTGCTAACACATTAACACGACACTTAAACAAGCATTAAAAACTACTATGGAGATTGAAAACAAATATTAAAACAGTTAAATAACAATGAATAACTGATTTTCTACTACAGTAGGCAAACAGATTGTGTGCTGCACCACTTTAATTAAGTGAAGTTAGTCAAGAACGACTGCTCTACTGGGTTTCTTTATTCAGTCATTTATACTCACAGGCTTACATTGTGCACCACTGGCAACACTCTAGTCTCTCTTTCTTACTGCCAGGAACTTTCAGGACCCTTACATGGCCCTTGTCGCTGTTCACAGTGATGCCTAACTAAAACTGGAACAACAAACAGAAACTTTAGTTAAACCTTTAACACTATAACAACCATGATTGCCACTTAGTTGAATTATTATTGTTTGAATAGGGATTAGTGTTGGAGCTGGGATTTTCTTGCTGTATATAAATGTGCATGTCAACGTCAACGTTCTGTACCATCTGTGTACTTGCTGCAGCATGACACAGGCAAAATGCCAGATACTGGAGGTCAAAGACCAATCTGCCAGTCGCATGTATAGCAAATCTGTTGCCGAGGAATATCCCAGCCCTAAACTTGGTTTACTGTGCTGTTAAAGGGTCAAAACAGGGCTGTCACAATATTCACCAAACTATTTTTTATGTAAGATAAACAAAAAAACCTTAATTTGGCTTTAACAACACACTTAAGACTTTAAACATTTAGCATTTCAGGGCTAGGAAACTAAGCCATTCACTGTCTGTCCTGTGACCAAATCTGCAGGGTGATGGATTCAGAGGTCAACCAGGTTAGAGGGGTTTACCCCTTAAGGTGCTAGTTATTAAAGTGCACTTTATGCCGATTACTAACACTTAACTTTTTTACAAAACCAAACATATTTCCACTCTGCAGAAGTCTTTTTTTCCAGCTGTGACTACTGTACAGTCTTACTCTTAACTGTATTGTCTTCTGACAAGATTATATGCAATAGTAGTCACACACTGGTTCATGGTAGTTGTGAATAAAGGTGACTAAGAGCCTTTCTGACAACTTAACCATACTCACTTCCGCTAGCATCAGCTGTGACCTTGACAGCTAATTCTAGTTCCCTTTATTAGTATTTAGGGAACAAACACGGCCTCTAGCTTTCAGATGAATTTCATCTCCCTTCGTGGAAATCAGATCTGTTGCGACGACACATCTCCATGGTTTCTTGTCAATATTTTGCGGAAGGAGCAGCAGTTGCAGAATGAAAGAATGCAGTCCTCGAGGAAATGCAAACACTAATTTAACTTAATTAACACTTATGGTGCAAACAAGTGGAACAAACTGCCAGTAGAGATTTCCCTTTCATCAAATGTAGAAACTTTTAAATCCAGGTTAAAAACATTTTTGTTCTCATCCATCTATGCATGAAACCTGCACAGTAATTTTGAACTTATCTTAGTTTTAATCCAGTCAATTTGTGATTTAAAAAAAAAAAAGAATCTACAATTTATTTTTTAATGACTTTATTGTGATTTCTGCTATTTGTTGCTGCCTTTTACTACTTTAAAATGCTTTCTTTACACTATCTGTAATGCTTTTAATATTTTATGTAAAGCACTTTGAATTGTTTTGGAACAGGAAATGTGCCATACAAATAAACATGCCTTGCCTTAATCGAACTTGTATTTGAAGAGATAAGGTAAGGAGCAAGGGTAAACAAAATGTATTGTTTTTGCACTGCTTGTAAAACATGGACAAAATTTGTTAAAGTACCAATGGGAAAACAATAATGAATCAATAACAAACATTCCAACAGCACAAGAAAAAAAAGTCAAAGAAATATGACAAGGTACTGTATGTCTTGGTAAAGACCACTACCACTCAACATTAATTGGATCTTCCACAAGAACAGAGTGGAAATGGGAAGGGAGATCAATTACACATTTTCAGAGAAGCCCTCTATGGCTTCTCACTGCATTATTTTCCACAACCTTTACTAATGCTGGAAACCAGTGTTAAGGTACGACACCGCCCCCCAGTGTGTTGGAGTGTCATTTGATAGCTCAAATACTAAATTAGGAATAAAATACTTTCTTTGGTCAACATTCAGATGCAACATTACCTCTAGTTACTCTAACAGCCTCTGAGGTTGCATATTCTTTGAATATTACAGATTATTGACAGAATAGAGGCAAAACTGTCTTTGTGATAGTTCTTGCAACAGGATGTGTTTCCATAGTAACTTCTTTCTGTAATCACATAAACAAGAACCCTAAAATTTAAACTTGCCATCTTGACCTCACAGCTAAAGCCTACTCACACGGTGAAAGCAATACTAACTAGATGTAAATCAAAGGGTGACCTTTGATTTACATCAGAATGATTGTCTGATTGTTTCATTTGTCTCTCTTTCAGCTGGCAGGTTGTCATATGATGTAAACCCAGAGAAGAAGGAGCTGAAGATCAATGTGTCAGACATGCTCGAAGATTACGACTACCACCTCCGTCTGTGCCACAGGGATTTCATTTGTGTTGGCACAGGGGCCAATACACTGGTTAGACCCTCAGTTTATTGGAATCATAATGTCTTATGTTGAAAAGTATTGAATCTCAGTATTATGCATGGGATGGGACAATTACATTTGAGATTTTAGTGAGAACAATGCAGGAAAAGAGGAATTACACAATATTTTTTCCCTTTTTGACCCAGTAGGAGGTAATTAATTGACTTTATGTTGAGCTTAACCAGAGACTATGAATTGATAATAGTTTGGTGTCCCGTGTAGAGTGTATTCCACCTCTTGCCCTTTGGAATTTGATCATTCTTCCTTGTCTTGCAACAACTTTATTCAAAATAATAAATCCACCTTTTTTAAAAGGCAGTAGCTCTATCTTTTTGCCTCGACAGTATGTTCAAGTGTCCAAAGTAACCTCTTACCTCCAAGTGACTCATACTGTGTAATAACATGTTGTCATTCAATAACTCCAATTCATGGGAATTTTGAGACATCAAAGGTGAATACCATGTATGCAAGCATCTCATCTTTTGTACAACTAGTAATTAGGAGTTCATACAATCCTTTATATCATAAATACTATCTATGACTCAGCTTCAGGAACCATAAAAACTATGACAGCTAGCTGTTTTTTCCATAATCATTGATAAAAACGTGAGTAAGAAAGGTAGATAAATCTGAAAAAGTTTTGCTTATTTTCCAGATAAAAAAGGAGCAACACATAAAGAGGGCTGTCCTTTCATATTCACGACCTTTGCCCTGTCTCTGTATCGAGGTAAAGTTTTTACTAGTTCCTAAGCTTTATGATGTCTCTGAGTAATTGAGTCCTTGAGAGAGACCAAATGATTGATACTCATTAAAGAATTGCTCACAGGGTTGGTCAGTTGTGATGGATGCGCCCAGAGTCCAAGTTTGCCCATTCAAAGACCGTGAGTCAACACAAATAATTCACTCAGTGTGCTCTACACAGATACCTTTTTATGTTAATCAAGAAGACTGTGACCTTATTTCCCTCAGGTCTCGAGGAGCTGTGGTCTGGAATAAGCTATAACCCAGCAGAAGAGACGTTATTATGGACTCCTGCTTGTTCAATAACAGCTGTGGCTGGGTTATGTGAGAAAAGAGAGGATGGTGTTTGTGTGGATCTGCCTCATTCCTCGCAGAATGTTAGCAGAGAAAAGGTAAAAAGACTGCTAAATGCCACAATTAACTGTACTCACACTAGGTGTGTCATAACTGCTGCACTTAATTAACAACTAAGATCAATGAAACGATAGAGTTCAGAAACTAGATTTTCTGGTACTTTGTGACACCGCTCAGATTAGTCACTGCTGCTAGAAGATTGTTTGGGGTTCTTTATCTCCAGGTGTATGATAGCAAGAGCTGGAATTGGAGCCTGTCCTGTTGTAAGAAAATATCTTGTGACTGTAATTGTGGCTTATGATGTCAGCTGTTGACAAAGCCGGTGAACTCTGAAATGACAGAATCCAGCATCTTCCTACTTGACTAAAAGTTATTCATCCCTTACACATATTGAATACTGTAAATTGCAACAGTTTTTTTTTTTCTTTTCTAATATGCCAGTAAAACTGCACACGTTTCATCTTACACAAATAATTTTAAAGGAACAGTTTATACATGAAAGTAAACTTTGTAAGTTTCTACTTTACTGTGCATCTATAATCTGAGGTTATGGGTCTATCATAACATGTGGCTTCAACTCGTGAATCTGATTTGTAAGTAAAGCCAACCTTATGAAATGTTTTACAAACAGCTGATGTCATAACAGTATTATAGCAGCCTGGCCAGCTGGGAATCCTTGGATGAAACTTTGTATGCACCTTGATACTTCCTCATTGGCCTTAAGCCAATGGCTGTGCACTTGAATAGGGAATTCTCTGTTAGTATAACAGATGATGCAGAAACTCTTCCATTGGAAAGCTGAGTAAAGCTGATCTAATTAAGCACAATAACCCAAACAGAACATAGGCCCTGTCATCCGCTTGATCTAAACCACAGTAAGCATCCATCTAAAAAGCAACTGATTTATGGATGAGAACTCATTTTCCAATGTTTTTTCTCAGATAACGTTTGCCAAAGTGGATCCACACCCTCAACTGTGTATAAGGGTAAGTATAGTTTTGCCCTTTTGTCTATTTAGCAGTTTAACTGTTGTCAGACAACATGTTGGAACAGTTCCCACCATTAACAGGATGTAATACAGAGTACTCCTTAGTTTACTGCAGACCTGATTAAACAAGGAAAAATAGTATTTGCACTTTCTGTGATCCTTGACCATGTTGTTATTCTAACTGTCAGGACCTGTTTCCACAGGGTGGAAAAAACGAAAATGAAAAAGCAGCCGTGCCAGTTCAAATTACGTAGTAATCTGTCATGGAGATTCTGGCATTTTGAAAATAATGAATGTACTACTTTGGTTTCTTGCTGAGAGTTAAATGACAAGATAGCTCATAAAGCTACTCCTTGCCAGAGGCCATCTAGCTTAGCTTGGTACTCTGTAAATGGGATAACAACTAGTCCCACTAGGTCAAGACTAACAGAATCTCCACAGGCATTTCTACAGCTCTTTAAATAACATTTTGCAATTTGAAAAGGTTAGAAATATCATGTGGATTTATTGGGGTTTATCCTAAACAGTCTGCTTAATGCCTCTTCTGTTTGGTTTTGCTGGTAGATGGATTTTGTTACTTTTTGAAAACCAAGTCGGTGTCAATGATGTGATGAGAATAAGTGTGAGTGAGCTCATGGTTCTCCTCCTAATGTAAATGGCCTGCTCCCTCCGGGTGTTGTAATGGGTAGCCCTCCCAAAATGAAGGAGTTTAAGCTTTCTGTGAGTGATGGAGAATTACAGGGTAAGATGATCGCTGAAAGTGAAGAGCTGAGCAAAAGCATCAGGGCTAAAAATAGAGGAGCTGGATGGAAACACTCCTATAAGAATCTACACAACCATCAAAACCCAAGAGCATGCAGTATTGCAAATGTTACAAAATCATCAAATACCTCTTAAAAACAAACAAACAAAAAAATGTGTAGCTCTTTTTGGAAGTTTTCGAGGCACGTCTTACTGGGAGGATGCTTGACTGTAGAAGTTGATGTCTCAGCATTGCCTGTAAAAAGCATGCCATTTAATGTGTATTTCACACGTCATTTGACTCCCAGCATTCAATGACACATCAACTGGTTTGGGTAACGGTACCAGGAGTACATGCGGTCAAATGACACAATTACAAGAAAGAAACACTTGGAAAGGTGACGTGGCTAGCTCTTATTCATACACTCAACAAAAGGAAGCTGAGCTAAGCCTTTCCATGTAACGTCAGCTATGAGAGTTGTCGGTAAGCAAACACAAAGCAGGAGTATTGTTAGCCTGGTGAAGCTCTGCATGTGCATGACGATTTGAAGAGGTTTGAAGATATTTCTTTATGGATGTGTTCTTAACAACAGCCGCATTTCAAAAGTAGTAACTTTAATGTCTTCATCAGTTTTCTTCAGGATCTCAGTCCTGGATCCGGTGCCCATTTGCTGACGGGATCAAAGGTGCCACTTTTTCCTCACATCATCATCACCATGAAAGCACATGATTATTTCTGCAAAGCCATGTCTAATGCATGCAGTCTACCTTATAGTAATTTTAGAGCCACCCATACAGTGAATTATATCAGAAAGATGATAGCAGACATATATAATGGTGTGTTTAACAGTTTCTCATTGTAATGTGTGATATTTTCCAGTGTGGGATGTAGTTGTGGCAAAACGAAAGGGTCATGAAGAACTGCAGATGCTTTCACAGATCACGGCACCGTTTTCTGTGGGGCGGTGTATGAAGTCTGCAGGGTCACCAGTGTGTAAGACCAGTGAAACACACACTGTTCATGTGGTAGGTACCACACACGTGTCACAGACACCTCAGCTACTGTTAATCACCATCAACAATGACAGGGTCAGTTAATCCCTCAGTGTGGTACCTCATAAGACCCACAAGCCTAAAAGCTGCTTGGTGTGTGCACTCTGAGAAGGAACATTTTCGTGCATGTCATCACAAGTGATTGTTGTATGTTTAATTTTTGCTGCTGGGAAGGAACGGATTTTCTTCAATTGGTTGTAACATGAAGTTCCTGATTTGTTATCAGCAACACAATAAACATAATTACATGAAAGAAACCTGTTATCAGACATCCATCACTTTCAAAAACTTTGTTATGGTGGCTAAAAGGAATGATTGAAAAAAAGAAAACAAATTAAACAAAACATACAAAGCTATGGCAACTGCAGGAAAATCCAATTGTGTTTTTGTTTTTTTATTCAGGAGAGACACAAAGCTGTTGATTTGAAGCTGGCAGGAGAATTGTGCAACTTTTGTCTCCAGGTATGTTATGCATTCAAAAAGAGCCTGTGAAATAATTCATGTGTTCCCAGATGTTTTTCTAAAGACTGTCACTCATGTTGTTTGTGCAGGTGAAGAGACTTGATGTGAAGTATGCTGCTACAGTCGTTCACTGTTTTGAGCAGTGCCGTAAGTGTGGATTTTTCTTCTTCTTCCCCTTTGTGTAGCTCAACTTAAAGTTTTTTAATTTCTCTAAAAATGCTCCAAACTGGAGACAGTGCCAAGATTTGAAAGAGAAATTGTTTCCAGGTCTTCTTTTTGAACTGTAATAGATCACATGTTTACTGTTGTGCAAGTTCTAACACGGTAATCATAGATGCATGTGCCTCTGAAGTCTGCCGTAAGCTTTTCATCTTGGCATTTTGAAAAAAAAAGGGATGCTGTATTTTGCATGAAAACAAATGGATTTGATTTGTGTAAAACCTCAGATTTCTGAAGCAAAATGAGGATTTTGGTTTTATAAGCTGTTTCAGTGTTAAAGCTTAAAGGACAGAACATGTACTGGTGGCGCCATCTTTTCAGCCTCTACTAAACATTGAAGCTTGTTTGATTAAACTCAAAATACATGGAGGATATAATTCTACATGAGTAAATAGTCAGGTAGCTAAAGATAGTCTAGTCCAATCTAAAGAGAAAAAATAAATACAACAAAACACCTTCCAGCACAGCTCAATCAATACCATGTTTCCAAATTGTCTCTACAGCACAGATAACTTGGGACTTGACGTGGGTTATTCTACCAGCTGCTGTTTGCCTGTCTGGTATCATAATTGTCACTCTGGTGCTCCACATAATGTTAAATGGTAGGTAAAAAAATCATGCAATCAAAAAATGGCCTTTTAGTTTAATATTCTATGCTGGTATATTGCAGAGTTAGTACTTCCAGCTCCACCTTCCACACTGGAGATTTTGGCACTTGCTTCTGTAAAAGCTCTGTTTACATAAGTGTCCTAATGTTAAAAGTACTGGTGTTTGTTGTGTGAGATAATTATGTTTACATTCCCTTTCCTTGACATCCATCATTTGCATAAACATGTCTGATCTCCTGGCTTGTCAGAAAATGAAATTCCCAGCATGTGTGCCACAAATCATTTGATTGTACGAGTACTTGCCATCATACTTGGTTAGCTTCCTCATCCTCTGTCTCCTGTTCTATTTTAGTGAATCAAAGGAGGAAACAAAAACGTGATGTCTCTGCAAAACGAAAAGGTATGACAATCACCTGATTTGTTTAACTTGCGTCATAAAAATTTAAATAAACCAACACTTCACCTGAAATGTGTCCCGTTCCCTCTCTGCCTCAGCAGATCCTGCCCTTGACTCTATTATCTCTGCATTGCATCCTGTTTTCGTGCACGATTTACAGCAGTCTGGAAGCAACAAGAAGGCCAATTTAATCTCCTAATGACCATCACTTGCATTGTGCCGTATAAAGATGTTACAAAAACAAAGTTCTCTGTTGAATTAGTTTGTGTTATTCTTACAGATGTTTAAAATTGTATGTGTCTCACTGTAGATAGCTACTGGTTTGTATGCTTATTATAGTCAATACTTTTTGGTTTAAAGTTAACTAAATGTTTTTTGTTTTTTTTTAAATATGTAATCATGTTGCAGCTCAACACTTCTGTCCTTATGTAAAGGTCTATTTTCAATAAAAAAAAGGGAAATATCAAACAAAGACCCTTGTGTTTTGTGAATAGTGATGCAGTGCACCGCAACATAATATTTCCAAGTTTTTCCCCACAGTTCTACACATTCATATACAGCTTCTTTAAGCAAGGCTTTTTGACAGCTACCTCCATATATGCGTAAATTAAATAAACACACTCCTATGAAAATGATCGAATATGAAGTCTGGACTTAGTGAATGAATGAAAAAGCAACCTGTGCTGCAAGATCATTTCAAAAGATTATAGAAAAAAACAAATGAGGAGGAACTCAAATATTGAGCAAATTATTTAAATTAATAAATAATCTGATGATTTCTTATAACTTCTTATATTGACAGGTTAATGCATGTATGAAACTTGTTTTTTGTGATAATAAGGTTAAGAAATAATTACACTTCTGCACTTTCAAACATGAAGTGTGTCTCAATCAAAAAGGCACCGTATAAAAAGCTTACCCAACTGGTATTTACTGCTGTTGAGCCCCTGATTAATAGAAAATGTCTGAGTTATTTTGTCTTTTTGGACAAAGACGCAGTCAAACAGCTCTTAGTTCCCACACTGTTTTCTGTGTTTCCTTTAGACCCAACTTCCTTCATCCCTTGCATATTTAACATATTTTGTATTGGGACATCAACTCACATGTATCTTTACTTGTGTAAAGAAAAACACTGATCAGTGTCACCACACTGAAATTCTTTCCCATTTGTGTCCTTAAAAAACTGAGGAAACGGAACAAAAGGACATCAAAAGAGGCAACAAGGTTAAAAAAATCTCTACAGCAGATAGATATTGTTTATCTTCTGTCCTTAAAAAAAATGTCAAATTAAAACCAAACAAAGCTGCACAGAGTAACACCGTCTAATGACCAAAAACCCTTGGTTCTATAAGGACAAAGAAATAAAGTGATGTAGTTATGCATTAGAGGAAAAAGTCTTCACAATATCCCAATCTAAACCAACTGAGATGGTTAAGGAGTCAAAAACATCCAACAAGTCAGCATGTGGGAATTTATTCAAGACTTTAAAAAAGTTCACACAACCTTGTGAGAGAAATTCACATGGTTTTCTGAAAGATTGCCAAAAGTGATATCCTCTTTTTTTGAAAACAATACCTATTGATGACTGTA
>JAOXYM010000025.1:11573239-11592220 GCA_028567055.1 Leptatherina wallacei | reverse complement strand
ACGTTGTTATCTGGACACCACCTAGACAACCAGCGGTTAAACGATGACATGCGGCTAAACATGTCATCGCTGACTAGATTTGGCAGGGGTCCAGAGAAAACTACGGAGTCTGACGTGGTCTTAGCAAACTCACACACCGAAGCAACATTAACTTTAGAATTACAATCTTACTGTATTTACGTTTATCCTTAGCCAGCAGTTTCAAATAGGATTCAATGTTGCCCGCTCTGGCCCCCGGAACACAGTTGACTATGGTCCCTGGTGTCTCTAGTGCCACATTTCTGACTATGGAGCTGCAGATAACCAGAGTTTTCTCCTCAGCGAGTGTGTCACTGGGCGGGGAAAATCTATTGGAAGCGTGAACAGGTTGGTGGCTTTAGCTTGGGACTAGTCCGCCTTCTGACCCAGCCAGCCTGTTTCCCCGGCCTGTTTCAGAACATATCTTGATCTCTATCTCTCCAAGTTAACTCCCATGGCTTTATCATAAAGAAACTCCAACCTGAAAATTTTCAGGATCTCCAGTTTTTTCATTCTGCTTCATGTGGAATTTTCCACGGACTGAATGACTGAGTTGTGCCTTGATTGTATCACACCTATATGAAATATCAGATGAAGAGTTGTTGGCTTGGAAAACAAGGCTTGTTTAATGTTGTAACCTGAGCTGATTAAAAGTCATTATGTGAGCATTGCATCACACTGCAAAAATGATTGCGTTCAGTCAATAGGGGGGTGCATGCCGGTACCTGCTAGCACATGAAGGGATGTTATGTTTAAAGAAATAACATTGAATCAAAAACAAATCAAACTCTATTCATAAAGCACTTTTTTCATACATAGACATGGAACTCAAAGTGCTTTACATTTAAAACGTAATGAAAACACTCCATCCTTACCCATCAAGTCCCCCAGACTATAAACCCAGAGTCTCACATATACATAACATATTCATACAGACACACATAAACAAACACACACTCCATGTAGCCTACATGTGGCAGGGACAAAGGAGGGCCCAGGCTGGGCTTGAATCCTAGCCTCCCAGATAAGAGCCATGCGCGCTGACCATTCAGCCAAAGGGATATATATCCCTGTGGGCAAGTAGCCAGGGCGCATGATCAATCGGAGGCATAGTGACAGGACCTCAACTCTTACATCCATAAAATGATGTCTCAAACTGCTGTCCTAACCCTCACCAATCATATCAGGGAAACTAAGACACTGGAGAAAACAATATAAAACTATGTTAAATTGAATAAAATAAAATACAATAAAATACAATAAGATAAGATATCATAAAATTTAGATAAATAAGGTTAAAATACCAATAATAGTCTAGAAAAATATTCAATTAAAAGCTTTGCTAAAATGGTAAGTCTTAAGCTTTCTCTTAAAAGTATCACAACTCCCAGCTGCTCTCAGGTCATCTGGAAGGCTGTTCCACAGGCGAGGACCATAAAAGGTAAAAGATGCCTCTCCATTTGTTTTTGTCCCCACCTTAGGAATTAACAAAAGACCAACTCCCGACGACTTGAGGGCCCTGGGAGGCTCGTAAACTAAAAGCAAGTCAGATAAATACTCTGTACTAAAACCTTTTAAGAGCTTTAAAAACTAATAAAATTATTTTAGAATAAATTTGGAAGCACACAGGAAGCCAATGCAGAGATTTTAAAACTGGTGTTATATGAGCTCTTCTTGGGTGGCAGTGGCTCAGGTGGTAGGGGAGGTTGTCCAATCAATCCCCAGTCAACTGTCGTTGTGTTCTCGGGCAAGACACTCTACCCTCCTTGCTGGCATCACTGGCTAAACTCAATTGTAAGTCACCTTGGATAAAAGCATCCACTAAATGACTGTGTAATGTATTGTCTTGAATACAACTGGAGTATTCATCAAACAAAAGGAGATTTAGCTGTGCAAGTTTCTATATATGTAGTTTTATTTGTTTTTTTAAAAAACATATTATCCAATTAAAAAGGGGAAAAAAGACAAAAGGGTTAAAACGCAGGCGTTAGTAGTATTAAACACAATGTGAGATTAATACTGCCATCTTCAGGCATAAGTCTATGTTGACACTTTTATTGGCCTGTCTGCCCTGGACTGGCTGAAAATGATACCAATAATGAAAAAAAGCAGTTAGACCAACAAAATTTTAATGATTGATCAGAATTGTGTCTGACCCTTGCACTGCCCACTTCCATGCTGAAAAGAGCTCTTCTGTGGGATGCAGGAATGGTGGAAGGAACTTCACAGTGAACTCTCCCTTTCTAGAGTATTACGATTTGGGAAGTCAGGACTCAGCAACAGCATCCACAAGATGGCAGCATTCACTAAGGAATGATAAGCTGAGCCAGGAGGCTCTGACGTCCAACAGTTATTTGTGATGCAAATAATGGGGAAGTATTACAATCCCCTCTAATGACAGAAGATACAGAGAAAATTAGGACAGCTGTTAAAGAGGAGCCAATGCAATTATAGATGTGTGTGACAAGTGGCTTGGAGGAGTGTGGGGGCCCAAATGCCTGCTAATTAAGTTCAAATGTAGGTCTGTGCTGGAAGTGAACTTGAGGGAGCCCTTGAGCCTTAAATTCAGCAGTTTGGCTGTCCACGTCCTGCCTGTCCACAAGTCTTACTCATTACTTGGACTTTGGTGTCTTGATTGGAAGCTTGTGCCTGACACTGAATCCCATGTTACCTTGCGTGTCAAAACCCTTTCCACCAATTTGTGAAACTAGATGATCAAATATCGTGCTGCTCATTCACCTTCCTGTAATGTTTCATAATTTGTTAAACTCACTTTTCTGTCTTTCATGTTCTGTGTTTATCTTCAGCTAAGTTAAGTTTCTTATTTTTACAACATGTTCTAAGTTTCAGTGCTTTGCAATGAAGTCTGTTTTTTAAATTGGTGTTGGTTCTTCAAACAAGGTTCCACATAGAGGACTATGTGAGGGTGCGCCTCTGTCTGATGTTTTAGATTGTTGAATCATTTCCTAAAACCAGACTGTGTTGTAGCCATGCTCGAATTATCTGGCAGTGATGTCATGCTGTCTGAGCATGGCCGGGATTCTATAAGGATAAAAATACATGGTCCAGCGCCAGCTGCTGTTTCTGGTGAAATTTCTCTTTTAAAGTGATTTAAAAAAGAAAGGCAGGATAAAAATTGTAAGCATTTTTCTTTCTTATATCTTGGCATCTGCACACAGGAGGCCTTCAGATGAAGCAGTAACTTCTGTTGTTCCTCTTTCTTTCTCTTTATCTCTGTCTGTCCATCTCTGCGTCTAAGCCCACACAATGAAAGAAAGACAAACATGGAGAACAGAGACAACAGACAGGGATGAGCTAATCCTTGTTGTGTAAAATTCCCGAAATTCCAATGGGTGTTGTTCCAGAGAGGGCTAATCGGTTGCGCTCGTGCCGAGGCTTTCCACTAAACAAACCATCACGGAGCCCCGCACTGTGGAAATTTTTATCAAACTCGCAAGTACATGCACACAGAGGTGCCCTCACTCTCAGGTATGTATGGAAAGATACATATCTGGACACATATATGCACACATAGGAGGAGAGCTGGGAAAGTGGGACAAAGGTGAAAGGTTCAAGAGTGAGAAAAGGAGCTTGAAGGGGGGGATGGGAAGATGAAAGGCTTCCAATGTTCTTTAGCACAAGACTCTTTGGGGGTCATGTTGCTATTTAAGATATTGTCCATCCAGAAATACTGGCATTGTGTAGGGAGGTTTAAATTTGTTAGTGTGCATTTGAGGTCCAAATCTGCACGTTTAGTAGCCACTATGTTTGCAGGCCAAGAGATGAGGTGGACAGAAAGATAGGTGAGTAAAAAACAAAAACATGCAAAGTCCCCAAGATAAGCAGAAAAGGTGCAGAGGTGCTGCAAGTGTTGACAAATGACAGGGTGAAGCACTTCCTGCGGATGAAAGAGGAGGATTGTCAGACTAAGAGAAGACAACAAGCTTGTCAGGGGAGGAGAAAGACATGAGAGCTTTCGAAGGAGAAAAGTACACTGTGCGACGGTAGGTCTTGTTGATGAGAATAGGAAAAGCTCTTTTGCTCACAGAGGCCTCTTTGTTTCTTTTGTGAGTCATTCTAGAAAGGCCACAGCTGTAAACAGTCGAGATCAGTCCATTAGGCCCCGAGGTGCCGGAGCTCCAGTGTTGACTGTGTATCCGGAAAGAAAACGGCAAGCTTGAGTCATCAATAAACAGAACAGTCCGATGAGTGTGTAACTGTGTATGTGTTGGGGAGGATAATAGGAGCCAGAGAGAGGAGGAGTGCAGGGTTTAGAGGGATAATGGCGCAGAGTAGCACGGGGCTATGATCTCATGCCTCTCACAGCTGGCACACAAGGCCTTTTCCATGGGCTCCTATCTCTCTGTCACCCCCTCTGCTGTCTCTCCAAATCCCTCCTTTTCTGTTGGAAACTCGTTCTCATCATCATCCTTCATCCTTTTTTCTATCTCTCTTTTTCTTCTAGAGAAAAATATTTTGCGGTGGCAATGATGATCCCCCCCCTCTGCTACATGCAAATTCCTCAATTAGAAGTAAAGGAATACAGTGCAATAACTTACAAATGATTAAACCAAGTCTTTACATTTATCTCCTATCTAATTTGAAACCACTGCCCTCATTTACAAAAGGGGCTTTTGAGGGTCTAATTATCAGGGATTCCATCATAAATGCCAGGTCACGGGTAGAGCTGCAATAAAAGGCTGGGCCAGTGGCCTCAGTGGTGTCACTGGCTTTTGTCATTTTTGCTGACCTTTGACCTGTCATGACCTAGGCACACGCCAAGCCTGCTGCAAACTCCAGCCCACTCCTCTAAGCTTTGTCACTTCTTAAAGCCATGTGGCTATTCAGTTCAGTTCTATATGGTGCCAAAAACAGAAGTTATATCAGGGCACTACTCACTAGTAAAGCCATCAAAAATATTTTGGAGAGAAATCCAACAAATTGCCCAATTAGCGAGCCCATGGAAGGGAAGAAAAACTAAATACCAACCAGCTTACACTCAGCAGGCCCATCTGTCAGAAGGCAACCTGTGACCCTTGACATTTCAGTAGCTGAGGTCAGGCCACGTGCCGGTCGCCCAGCTGTGGCGCCTGCACACCTCTGCATTTGAGACACAGGCAGGTCCACTAATCTAATCCACTATCATCATCATCACTTATGAAAGTTACATTTAGTCAAGGCTGCTTTTTTATGAGAGATTAGACAAAATCATTACAACATATGACAGAACTAGAAAGAAAGAAAGAAAGAAAGAAACTAGACCAGCTGTCAAACAAAGCTGAAAGATTTGCAGCTGTGTTTACTAAACAACTTACTAAGGCTCAATCTTCTTCAAGTGAATTAATTTAATCTTGGGCAAGCAAGCATCTCCTTATTGATTTAACTCTAATTTCAGGTGTCAGATTTGTAATTGTGCAACTTGACATACATTTTCAACCAAGTTAATGCCAAAAATATATTGAAATTTAAACGCCATCATTCAGCAGAAGTTCTTTCAAAATGCTTCTTTCATGTTTGTGAAGACAAAAAAGCCATTCTGTGCACCAAATCTAAAATCGATTAACACCCTGCCGGGTTGTGAAAGGCTTGTCATTAAACCAAAAGGTTCTTTTCTTGATAATAATCATGCAATTTTGGTGCCCAAACCTAACTAAACAGCAAATAGGAGCAAAACTTTAAATTGGAAAAAAATGAATGGTCTCTGTATTTGCTGTTTCTCTCCTAATGCAGACTTCAGTGGTGGCCGCTAAAGTGTGTTGTGTTGCCATGTTGTTTCAGTGGCCACCGCATCGCAACACAAACGCTGAAGGACAACTTTGAGTAAAACCCGAATTCCAAAATTGTTGGGACTTTCTCTAAATCTAAACAAAATGAAAACAAAAACACCTTCAAATCACAGGAGCTGATATAGGTTTCCAGCTGCTGAGGAGTTCGTGGTCATCTTTTATGTATTTTTCGATTAATGATGCACAAAATGTTCTCGATAGGTGAAAGATCTGGATTGCAGGCAGACCAGTTCAGCACCTGGACTCCTGTGAAGCCATGCTGTTGTATTAGCTGAACACCGTCTTGTGTGATTCTGGATCAAGTTTAAATATGACTTCTGTTGTGCATGATAGATTCATTTTTATAAAAGATAAAAGCACTGAATGAATGATGAATGTATTTTGTACAGCAGAGCTGTCGCTTTGGGCAGTTGATAAAACAATACCTTCACGTGGCATAAACGTGGCAGTATAAACTTAATCTCATGTCCAGAAATGTCTGAAATTAAGCTGAATTTACCCTTCAATTACTATTGTTTACGTTATGTTTTGACACTTGTGTTTTCTTTTACATTCAACTAAAAATGACACCACTAAAGCTTACGCTATGGATCTCATCCATATGTCTTGTGAAAATACAGTGCTCCCATCTCAACAGCAAAAGCTGTGATTGGCTGAAAAAGAAAAAAATAATATAGAAATGCTTTTCAAAAGCTGCTTTTTCTGCAGGGGGGGAGATGGTGTGTATGCATGTGTGTGTTTACTGACCCCCTGCTGTGTGCTAAGCAGAGAGGTGGGGTGGGGGTAAGAGGCCTGTGGGTGGATGAGTGCCAGGCCTTTCCTGCAAGCTCCACTTGTCGGGCTTTGCTTGATAATCACTGATGTGCGTGTGTTTGCGCTTGGCAGATGAACTGGCATGGCTTCAGAGGGATCTGCCAACCCCACATGCACAATGGCATTTGTTGGTACAGGCCCATGGCTTCACAACGTAATCATATTGAAAGAAAGAAACAAGAATCCCATAAAAGAAATATGAGTGACTGTGATGAGCGAGGAACAGCAATACTCAGTAATTGAAATGGGGGGGAAAAAAAAGGGGAGAGTAACAGGAAATGAGTGGAGATAAAATGTGAGATTTGGGCAACAATTAAAGTCAAATATATTTGAATAATATATTGAAATATAATCTATAGCCTACTTTAGGCTGTACATCACAGCATGCAGTATAGGAATTCAGTACTGGTATTTGAATATGGGTCAGATACTGTATTGCAAGGCTTCTTTACCAAACCAACTCGGTTTTCAGAGGCAGGGCGGGACCCAAACTGATCTGAAACCACTGTTTGGACTAATGTTGCTAATTTCTAATAGAGCCAAACCAAAAATCATCATGTACTGCATATCAGTACTGGAAGATGAGGCCACTGGTAAGGAACAAGGTACAGAGTACAACCCCCGGAAATAGTTTTTCTATGAGGAATACTCAAAAGTTAATATGGTTCAGTACATACCAAGATTGCTATTTTTTCAATATCCAAATGTTTATTTACATTTAAATAGAATATAGGATTAGTAATATATTACATATTTCTTTTCATATTCATGTGGTGTTAGATGTAGCATTATTCTGAGACTGTTGACATTCTTTACCTTCAAATTAACCTTGGGTTTTGGGTATTTTTGCCCATTTCTACACATACTGAGCTTCCGTGTGTATGATACAGATCACACACACTACCTCCCTACACTAAAACCTTGTGATTAGCCTATAAAAGAAAGAAAGGGAAAAAACCAAAAAACTAGAATCAAGTTTAGCTGAATATTTGATCAATCTGCAAAGGCATGCTGTTTTAAAATTAACTTAAAATTACTTGAAATTAGCATTTAAGCTTCATTCAACTTTTTTTTTCCCTCTTCAGCTATTTTCCCTCTGCAGTCTCTAGTAGGAAAATCAGTGATTCAGCTTGGGCTGCGTCAAACATTCCCAGCCTCACAGTAGCTATATGGGGATATACAATACAACAGTGAGTGAGTGCCTTGGCAGCCACCAAACACCACAGTGACATTGCAGCAGAGGTGGAATAGCAGATGAACTCAGTGGCCTTTATGTAGTACGTGATGACAACAGCAATGTTTAGCTTGAGGGAGGTACACTTTGTACCTCTACAGCAATGTCTGTCATCACCTCAGCACATCCATATGGATGCCCCATATTCCAGCCTGTACCCTCTCAAATATAGAGCCCCTGTGGGAATTCGGTTCAGCTGTAATAATAATGGTAACATCCCCCCACCTCACGCCACACTATGCAAGGCAAACCCTTATTATTATTGTCACCTTAGGGGCTTGAGTCGGCCCTGTTGGTCTGACGACATTTTGAGGTATATCCCGAGCACATATGGAACTACTAATTCATTGTGATGTATATGTTCGTAAAATCTGTGATATTTCTATATATTTGACTTGTCTTACTGCGGCCAGCAATTTTTGGCTAATACACCTGATTTCGAGTGGTGGAAGTCCTTTTGGTGCATTTCTGTGCTTGGGGAGCTCACTCAGCATGGACATCAGAGTGGCCCTGAGGGTGAATGGCCTGTAATTATACTACAACACCCAGGGGGACATGCAAGCCCATTAATGCTAGAGTAAAGATGGATTGTTGCTTATTGCAATTTTGTAGAGGTGGAGGTTTATGAAGAGGTAGCCAAGGATGCATACCAACGCCTCAAGGGGTAGCATTTTCTATAGAGATGAACATATGCAACCCTTGCTTTCTTTTCTCTTTCCATTCATGTATAGCCTACTTCTATAATAAAGAAATCAATTATTTTAATCTTTCTGGTAGAGGTGGAAAGAGATACAAAGATGTCAACTACAAAACAAAAAGAAAACATTACCAAATGGTGGTTGTTCTACGTAAATCTGTGAGATCAGTCTGGATAAGCACATCCAACCAGTGCTCAACACCGCAGGAGAACATCTGTGTAAGGCAACATCTCCAGAGAGGCACCTGGATACAGTAGGCAGGAAATTTAAGGATACCACATTACACTATGAACTTATATCTAATGATGACTTCTGTTGATCACATAGATTTGGACAAATTGGTGATATTAATGATAGACTCAACAGGCAAGTTGAAAAAAGTATGTAGGAAAAAAGTCATAAAAATACACAACACTGTAAATTGGCCAGGCAATTATGTGTCACATATAAAGTATAATAATCAGACAATATGCAACCCGCACTTTGTACTGGGAAACTTGCAGGGTAAAACCTGCAAATGTCCAGTTTTGTCCTGATATTAGCATTGACACATACAGCTCTCCAGGTTGATGTCGGTAAAATTAAAAGGTTGCAGTGGAAGTTTGACAACTTAATTCTAAACGTCTTCCTGTCAGAAAATGCACACCGTTATTTGCCTCAAACAATACTGTCTACACCTGGCTAAAATTAGTTCTTTCTCTTTATTCTCAAGTGTCTGCGAGGATCATCTATTAACATTTCGTTTTTCAGTGTAGTAAGACAACATATAATAATAACTTAATTTTTGAAGCACAATCTTTTTATAGTGTAGTATTTGAACTAAAAGCTCAAATTTCAATGCTAATCATTGGTATTTTGCATTTAGCATGTATACCAGCTTGATACAGGTTGCTAAGGTGGGAATTTGAAAGTCTGTTTTAGATTTTATTGCAGCTCTATTTTATGGCTCTTTTTACCCAATTGTAACTCAAATCTCATGGTGGCACTTAAAAGAAGAAAAAGACATTTTACCCCGGGGAACTATGGCTGCCTGAACAATTGTATTGCATCTGAGGTCAACTTTAGGAGAATTTTCAATTTGGACAGCAATATATCCACAAGTTTTGTCCTAAAATAAATTGCCTTGATTTGCAATGAGGGCATGGAAAGAGATGAGCCTATATAAATAATGATTACATATTTCATCCAGCTGAAATTCAACAGTATTGAACTAAGTCACAATGACATCCTCACATAAATAATGGATGAATAGCTGGCCCGTTTGTACACACACACAGCTGGGCAACCTATTTTCAAGCTGATCCACAATTTGTCTAGTTGTCAATCACAAGCCACGACAGGCTGTCTCCTTGTACAACTGGAACAATACATCAACACACAAAGAGTCAGACACTTGTTACCACTCTCACCAAGGATCTTGTCTGTGTCTCTTTCTTCCTCACCCTCCCTTTACCCTCTTCTTATTCTTCACTTCCTTTCTATCACTCCTCCCTCTCTCTCTTTCTCTCTTTACTGTGTATATTGTGGTAGCAGGGATTTTTTTTCCATCCTCTAATTCACCGAATGCTCTGATTCAAACTGAGTGTGTCGTGTGAGTCACCTCTGCCATTATATACACACACACACATATACACACACAAACATATATACACACACACACACACACACACACATATATATATATATATATATATATATGTATGTATATATATATATATATATATATATATATATATAATGCGTAACAAGCATGTGACTGTTTTGTGAAGTTTTATTAGTTGTATTTGGTCTTTTCTTGCTTTCATTGTAGTAATCATACTGTGGTTGTGTTTGTAATAATAAAAAAAAAACAGGAGCATGTGCATCATTGGTGATTGCAGGCTGTCAATGTTACTAGAGGGTGTCTTGCTTTTTTGAGGGAGGTGGCAGCAGCCAATGCATACACGTGCACACACAGAGAAATGCATATACAGGGATTTCTTTTCTCTGTGGATTAAAGGGAACAATCCCCCTGAGGACCCTGAAAAAGGCAGGAGATGTTGATGTGCAGCAGGGAGAGAAGGGTGGAGCACCTCACGTTGTTGGGGGAGGATGAGCGTGGTCAGGAGTCAGAGCAGATGGCAGACTACGCTGCAACCCCTCCCTCTCTACCCATCCTCTCCTCAACCCCCTCCTTCTCCTCGAAGACGGCTCAGCAGGTTATGGAGTAGGGGCAATTAACAACAGTGTAGAGGAGGAGGTGCACCCACACCTCCCCACCTCCATCCAAGTGTGCGTGTAGCACAGAGAGCCATTCCATCAAGACACCCCTCCCCTTCCACCTACCTCCCCAGGGGACTAAAGAGCATGCACATTTACTCCACCTCCCGTGTTCACAGCTCCATTAGTGATGCTGGAGACAGGTGCAAAGAAGCTTGACTCCTGTCAATCAAAAATCCAATTTTATTTTTTAACACAGATACATACAGATAACACACTGAGAAGATAAGATTTTACAGATTTGATAAACACCTAAACACACGTGCATGCTCCAGAGAAAAACTCCAACTCACATTTAGGGAACATTCAAGCTAACAGCTTTTTCACAGAAGCACATTAGTTTATCACATGTGAGCCTTTTCTTGGAAACAAATCACATCCAGAGAATTTCTCAAGCTTTAAAATAATAACTCTATTATCTTTGCAATCAGCTGCAAACCACCTTGCCCTCCCTCCCCTTTTTCTTCATTTCTTCCCCTCGTTGCTTCTTTCCCTCCACCTCCTCTTGCTCCTCCTCCCTCATCCCCTCCCAGTGGCGCAGCCTGTCATGTACAGCCTATAATTAGAATAATAAGACTAATTAAATCCATATCGCTGATGCTCTCAAGCACAGCAGTATGTGCTTGTGTATGTGTGTGTGTGTGCACACGTGTGTGCCCACTCTGTTGCCTACTGTTTGAGCCTGGCTCCGCACATGACAGTGGGTTACTGTGGAAAGCCCTTTAAAACATAAACAAACCATTATAAATGCTCAGCTGTTGAATGGAGCTCTTTGGGCTTCACAAACAGACAGCATGTATAGACTTTCCATTTAAGGCTGCATCCAAGAGTGAGAGACTCTTAAAAGAGCCAAGAGAGGGAACAAGTAACACTGTGTATAAATGGAGAGGGAGAGAGATAGAGCTGTAAAAGCAAAGAGGGAGAATAGTAATATTGTATTAGCAGAGAAGGAGACAGAAAGTTAGATGGACACATTGAAAATCAAAGTGTATTAACGCATAAAAGGATATGTGTTGAGATATAAAGGACAATCCAACAAACTTGTCTGCTTGTATGAGCTGGGAAAGTGCAGCTTCACTTACAAGAGTTCTGTGTTGCAGACCAAATGTATTAACATCCTACATCCATATGTTATTATCTTGAGCATGCTTATCTTTAAGGGCAACTGCGTGCACTTACAACTAACCTTCTCATTCCCAGGGGGTCAAATGCTGCTGCTGTCAGCCATTAGTGTTTCTGAGATACACATAGGACACAGGTGTCTTCTAGAATTGATGCCATGATGCATCATCTGTAATATTTGATGTTCCAGGATCAAATCAATGTGGTTCAGTAGATAGAGCAGTTAACCACCAAATGAAAGGTCATTGAATTGAATCCTAAAACCTTTCACTAAAGAAAATGCCCTTAGGCAACATATAGAGCCAAGATACCGCAGTACATTTACTTAGACGTTTGAATCCTGAGGGAGATTGCCTTTTTTTCCTCTTTTGCTTCTATCTATTGGCTAGCATACTCTAAGAGGTACACACTGCATTCAAATGTGATGTAGAGGGTTCCTGACAATACCTCAGTATGAGGTGAAGTGAGACTGAGCTTCTAAGAGCCATAATTGCCTCTAGGTTTGGCTTATTAAGTTGTCATCTTTTGTTGACCTTTGCAGAAAAGGGAACAGGCCATAAGGCTATCATATTTAGAAGTCACCAAATTAATGGGGAAAGAGTAGATATTTCATAGGTGCTATAGATCCTTCGGATGCGTGACCCCATATAGTTTTTCTCTCTTAGAAAATGTTTGGCACTAAGTAGCACTTCACCCCAGCTCATTAAAAAAAAGAAAGTAATCCCACATATAACTACACAGCTGACAACATGCTGATATGCTCCAATGAATGGACTGGATTACTGTCTGACATATCATGTGATTACAGCTCAGGTATGACAAACCAAGCTTTCTTGGCTACTAGAAAAGTTATGCAATTAGTTAAGCTCAAACACACAGAAAAAGGTGTGGGTGTGTCTGCATTTGCTCCGTCCTCGTTAGGAACGATCAAAAATAGATGCTCAAATTCAGGAAAGCACTAAGCTCATTGAGTTTTTATGGTATTTTTCCATACAGTATGATATAGATTGAATTTATTTTGTAGGTAGTACCACAAAACTGATGCTTTTTTAAAAAGCATCAGCTAAACAAGCCTGCTGATTGGTCAGGGAGAGACGTCACATGTTGGCATAAACAACTAAATCTCTGCTTTTTTGTTCTATGGAGTCATTTGAAAGTCTGTCACAAATTTACAAATAAATAATGTGATTTTTCTTGTGGATCACATATAATGTGCACGAGTGATAAATGCACGAGCATGTCTATCAACCACTATAGATTTAAAAATTGATTGTTATTCTCTGCAGATCAGAGTTTAGCTTTTAGGATTCATTATCACTGTACTGCTCTTTACCTTTCACTTTTAAGCTGCTTTAGATGCATCTGAAAAACCAATCTAATAAGTAAACGCAAGGAAATCATGTCTTGGCTCTTTGTCATTGCAGCGCCACACAGGCTGCAACAAACAGTCGATCCTAGTGGAAATTGGAAATTATAATTACAGGTCATATCATCCAGCCCTAACACAAACCTCTATTCTTTATTAATTTAAAGAGTTCTTTCACCACCGAGACTTAGACAGATAAAAACAGAGAGAGACAGGCAGGGAGACAGACTTAAGGTCTTGAGCTCCAGGTTACAGAGGACTCTTTCTACTAAAAGAGAAAAGCTCACCTTTCCCTCTTTCTGCCCCTTGTTCCCTGTTCGAGCAAGTTTACGTTTTCTATTAACCATGTGGTATTGACAGGGGCAACTCAGGGGATCCCCTACCTGATATAAGAAACACACACACACGTATATGCATACAGACACGTACGCACACACAGTGGAGTTCTGTAAGTGTTGCAGACTGTCTGTCTCCTTGTCGATCCAGCGGTGACTGTAACTAGGTGTAATGGCCAGCCTGTGGTTTGCGACTCTATGGGCCTATTCACAAGCCCCCAACCCCACTCCTACTTTTCCCCCCTTTCTCTCTCTCACACACACATGCACACGTACACACAGACACCACACTCAGTGTTTACAGTGGTGTATTTGGACGGCGCTACTAATTGAAACATATTTCTTTTTCCATCCAAGAGTAAAGGGCATCCCTATTTTCCCAGTGTGAGAGTGTGTTATGTGTCAGTGTATGTGTGTTTTCTACACTCAACTAGTGTCCACTTTGGCTGCAGGCCAAAAGCATTACCATACAAATCCAAATGGCACAGCACCCACATTACCTGCCAAGTTATTTGGGGTAGACGACATTCTGTAACACACAGAGTTACAAATTCACTGTTCTATACATGGTTAGGGCATTTTTAAATATATTATGGATTTTCCCCCCTGGCAAGTCAACATTTATATATGGCTCACAGTTATTCCCAGCACTGTGTGCTGTGAAGCCTACAGTGTACATTTGGCTGACGTCTAGGAAACCTTACATAACTTCAGTGTGAAATTATAACATGACTGCATGTATGATTATGTTTACATTTTTCTCACGCATTTGTAAAATTTTGCCCATTTCTTTTAGTCCATTATAATGGCAATTAAATAATAATAAAAAACTCACCTTAAATGTTTGAACTAACCCCTCTCTAATTTGGTTCTGCTTCACTCAGTTTGCCTTTGCAGAGACAATGTTCACATATTGTCCTATAATTTGATAGAGGTTTAGAGCTACAGCAGCATTATTCCAAAGAGATAATTACATTAATCATGAATGTGTTTGTTTTTTGTGTTTTTTAAAGGCAAGCCTGAAATCTTTTAATTTGTGCTATGTTCCATCTTCATTCAGTCTGATCACCAGTAACACATATATACTGATAATTACCCATCTTAACAAATTCACAAGTGTGTCCTTTACTATGAGTTCAAAAGTATTCAAATAGACCTTGTGGTTGCAAAGATAAACTCATTTAATTTTGGGTATACAAATTTTGGGCAGAGGCCTGAAAGTTAGGCACCGGGCTCAAAGAGTTAAGCCTCTGTTCTTGAATTATGGTGTCATTTCAGGTGACATGCTTTTCTCTACATGGATGTGTGCCACTTGTGTTTGAACTGCTGAAGTAAATCGCTGTAATCATGGATGGAGGATGGCAAGTGGACAAAAGCGGAGCAGAATTTGTTTTGCAGAGGCAGTTCATTTTCAGTATAATCACTAATTAGAACATACTGCGCATAAACAATGCAATACAATGCAAGATCTTGGGTCCTAACATGCAGATGGTGCTTTGACACTTAACACTTACCTAAACATCATTGCTGATCAAGCAAACAACACCATGACAGCAGTATTCCTTGATGGCAGATGTCTCCTCAGCAGGGCAACAACCCCCTTCAAAACCACTCAGGAACACTTCAGGGAACATGATAAAGAGTCCAAGGCTTTCATACTCCCTAGATCCCAATCTGATTAAACATCCATGGAATGTACTGGAATAAACCCTGTCCCCAAATGACCCATCTTGCAATCCACAGGACCCAAAGGATATGCAGCCAACGTCCACAGGAAACTCATAAATGTCCTGTGTCTGTTTCTGAACTGATCATAAGTGTTTTGGGAGAACAACACATTAGGCAGGTGGTTTTCATTTGGTGCTAAATCAGAGTAAATAAACAGCAGATAAATGGTATGAATGACTGCAGATGAATCCTATTTTATGACTAAATGGAACTCAGTGGAACAAATATGAATTGGGGAAAAAAAGCTGCTGTGAAAAAAAGACATGAAAGAATCTTTAAACATTCACCCCTCTCGTTCATTATATTATACATACAACATATAAAAGGCTATTTTTCATCTGCAGTCCCTGGACGAGATTGAAAAAGAGAAAAGATGAAGAAAACAAAACCAGCAACAAAATGGCAAGATAAAATCTGACACATAGAAAAACAACAATGGAGACAAAAGTACAAACAAAATACTAATGACAGTCAACAGTCTAAAATATTATAAACCACAATGTTAAAAATACCCACAGTTAAAAGTATTGAGATATCCCATATTATCATGACATAAGCAGATGATGATAAAGTAAGCACAGGGCACACATACTCAAAATGTTAATGAAAGCAAATCTGACTGTTAATAAACCAGTTTTTAAGATGTTTTCGAACAGATTATATGAGACCAGTTCTCTGATGTTCTCTGGCACAGCGTTCCACTCCCAAGCAGCTGTTACTGAAAATGAAGACTGTCTAAAATCACTTTTTCAGAGAGGAACAATGCATTCTCCTGTAGTCGATATGAGTTATTTCTAATGTTTACAAACTGGCTCAGTGGCAGATGATTGACTGTTTATAATTCTGTGCATTAGATACAAATTTGTTTATTTTATGATGTTCTCTCAATTCAGGATATTATGCTTTTATAAAACTGTGCAGACATCATATAATGGTTTCTTGTTCAAAATTTGCAATATTTGACCAGACTGCAAACCCTTTTTTTACCTTTGATTTAAAATTGAGTTTGGAGTCTATGAATACCCCCAAGATATGTTTATCTTGGGGTTCAATATATTGTAAGAAAACTGAAACTTTATTACGATTTTACTTTAGAAACAAGTCTTGTTTTTCTTTTCATGTGAAACAGAAATTGATGGAAACAATGCTTCTTCTCGGTGTCTCTGCATGCTAAACAGTGTGTACCATGCAGCACTGAGATTTATTACCAACTGCGGTCCCCTTACTCACCATTGTGTTCTCTATTCTAATGTTAACTTGACGTCTTTATGTGCTCGACGCCTCAGTCATTGGAATGTGTTCATTAACAAAACCTTTCTGGGTATCACTCCACACTACTTGTCTTGTCTTTTGGCAAGGAAACAAGGCAGTCACAATCTCCGATCCATGGATGCTCTGGAATTTGTTGTCTCCAGGGCGAACTGAGTTAGGCAAGAAAGCGTTTACGTTCTAAGCACCTGATACTTGGAATAGACTAAAATCTGAGCTTCACTTTAAAATCTTTGTTACATTGTTAAAGCTGTGGTGAAATCATTGCAGTATACTTTGTCTGTGTGCACATGTTTCACGTGAGAAAGTTTTAATGTTGTAAATTTTATGTGTTGCCTACTGTTTTTTTACTGTGCTGCTATCCTATTGGCCAGGTCTCCCTTGGAAAAGAGATCTTTGATCTCAATGGGACTAACCTGGTTAAATAAAGGCTAAATTAAATGAAAATATTCTTGTATAACTTGTATTCTTTCTCTTGACACATGAACATCAGGTTCTACACTGGGACTGTTTGGTCTGTAGAGGAACATAACCATTGTTTTAGTTACATTGGTTTTTAAGCAGCATTGTGACATTGACCATGGTATGAACTTGTTTTTCTGCAACCTGTGTCCATTTTTTTACTATATAAATATATCACAATCATTTGCATACATTTGAATGTAGTAATTAAAATATTGTGATAGGGTATTTTATATAAAGGGGAAAAAGTAATGGTCTGAGAATGGAACCTTGTGGGACACCTGTTGATAGATGAAGGGGAGGTGAGTGATCATTTTTTATTTTGACTGTGATTAAGTTGATAGATATGATTCAATCCATTTTATGGTGTCCAATGAAAAGTTGAACCTACTTAATTTGGTCAAAAGTACTTTATAGATTGAGAAACAGCGCCAACCACAACACCTTCATCCAGTAAATATTTGACATGTTATATAAACAAGCAGTTGGCAGGCTCTGTCAAATTGGATTGGGTGAAGAGTAAATTAAGTGGTGTTTAAATGTGCGATTATTTGTTGAGCAAGGAATTTCTCCGTAAGTTTAGACACTGTAGGAAGGACTAGTCTGTAATTACCAACTGACTAGGGATGTCCACATTTAAAAATTGTAATGACAGCTAGTGATTTTCAAACTTAAGGAAATGTTGCCTAGGAGATTGAATAATCATCCTGGTTACCATTTGTATACTGAGTTCCTTCCTCTTCCCCATTCATCCATCCTCCCAATTCCTCATCCACGTCTTTTTTCCTTATCTGTTTCTTCTATTCTTCACCCATTCCCTCTCCCTCATTCATTTAACCATTCTTCCCCCTCCCTCCCCCAGTTCCTATTCCCTTATTTCATCTACCCTGCCTCTGTCCATCCTTTCGTCCATTTATCCTCCCACTTCTTCTTTATCCCTTACTACCTTTCTAACCCCTCCCTATCCTCTTTGTGTCATTAATCCCTTTGTCCATCTTATTACCCTTCTTTTTTTAAGGGGCAATAGCAGTCAAGTGTCATGGTTTTCCTCTCTTTTACTTCTTGCTTATCTTCAAAGAAATGGCTGAATGAAATAACGTTTTCAAGAAAAGCTATTTTAAAAGATGGGTCCTCATGATGGGACTTGATCTTGGTTCTACCACTTGGCAGTCATGTAGCATCATCCTTTAAACCCTACATCCTCCAGATGCCGACTTGCCGAAAGTCATGTAATGCAACCTTCCTCATGTGACTTCAAAGAAGTTCTGTGACATTGTATTTTTCTACAGAATAATTTTTATGTGCAGCAGCATGAAAAACAATAAAATTTGTATTCACAGACAGTATATTTAAGCAGCTTAGTCAGAACAATGTCTTAGACACACTAAAATTCTTACATCGGTCCACCTCCTTCTCAAATTGTGCCACCAACTCTGACTAGGTCTGTTCCAAACCCGCAAAGTTAGCATCGGATTATATGTTGGGGTGTCGTTGATATTTGATATTGTTGATATGTATCCCTGTATGAGCACTCTGAGATGTTCTGAAGCTTTCTTCCCTAATAAAGTTGGCTTGTAACTGTACATTTGTATGCCAACATGTAAAAAGTCCTGTTAGCACAGTTAGGACCAGCATTATTTTGTGTAAATGAATGAATGAATTAAACAATTTATTTTCGTGTCTATGACTCAAAGACCCATCCCACATGGGATTATTCAGACAGCAATAAAGTCACCAAGACAAATTCAAATTCTGGCCTACCCTAACCAGACAACTGATTTCTCACTAAGCATCCAACCCAGTCAAATATATGAAAACCAACCAACCAACCAACCAACCAACCAACCAACCAACCAACCAACCAACCAACCAACCAACCAACCAACCAACC
>JAOXYM010000025.1:11531289-11550601 GCA_028567055.1 Leptatherina wallacei | reverse complement strand
TTGGACAATTTTCTCCTCCCATCAATCAAAAGGAGAATTTTCATGATGATGATGATGATGATGATGATGATGATGATGATGATGATACAGGCATCTGATGTAAACCTGTTTTCCAGATAATTGAGACTGAATCAGAGGTTTACTTTTCAGGTGCTAACACAGTGCTAAGATGTTTTGGGGAAATATTTAAATATCTTGGAATAATCTTGTCAAAGTTCAGATCCTGATGTGACTGAGAAAGTATGAAATGTGTGATATACTGGGAAAAAATCCCAGTAGCTACAAGTGCCTTTTAATAACCAGTGTGGTTTCTTAGAGGGTATATACTAAAACTATGAGCTGAAACTCCAGTAAAAGAGGGTTTTTGAGAGAGTATTGACTTAAAGGAGGGAAGAACAAATTTCTTGTTCACAATTACCCAATGTGCAGCCCTAAAGTGATTTCATTTTGTGTTCATCAAATAAAACAAACCAATGCAAAATTCAACAAAAAGCAATAAAATAGGAAAAATGTCAGCATCTCACTGACTGTGTTTGAATCATGCAACCAATCCGGAGCAATAACATGCCAATTTTGAATTTGTTTAAAACTCAAGCACAGCAGATGTCGCTTTCTGTCTAAAAGGTCCATTACTGTATAGTTTAGGATGCAAATTAGGGGAAAGGCTCAGATAACAGTGTGCTTTGCTAACTCTGTCATTGCATTTGGCATGAATGATGCTGTGTGTGGAGGAGCTTCTGCAGGCCTGGAGTTTGCTGTCTGGCCTTGTGCTTGGCATTCATATGACATTTGCTTTGCATGCTATGTCTATTTTGGTGTGTGTGTGTGTATGTGTTTGTATGAGAGAGCCATAGATATGTGTCAGGGACAAAGAGTTCACACTGCAGCAGTGCTGTCTATCACTTTCACTCCATCTCCTCTCCTTCCTTCTTTCTACATCCTTGTTTCTCCAGCCCATCTTTTCATTTTTCCATGTAAGTGTTGCCTTTTCTTTGACCGATCTCCCGGTAGTTTTCTATTTTTGGATACATCTCTCTCTCTCGTGCTGTCTGTGCATTTTTTTCCCACTTGTAGTTTCCAGCTGCATGTTTGAAAGGATTGCTTCATAAACGACTTGCCTATAGGATTTTCTTTGCATCTTTGTTTGTGTTGTAGGAACATTTTAATGTGTATTCTTTTCCAGACACACACGTAGGCTCATTTATTGATGTCAGCTTTAATTTTTACATTCTGTCTGACAAATTTAATTAATGCTTGTGTTCATCCTTTTTTCTAATCATTTGACCTCTCTGTCTCACTTCATCTCACTTTATCTCATGCAGGCCTCCCATATTGTGTGTTTGCTCTGTTGGTGTGTATGTACGTGTGTGAAAGAGACCTTTTGATATCACCTCCATCTCCTTCCTCCCTTATTTTTTCCTTTTTTTAAGCTGTCTGCCTTGCCTCTGCTTGCCTCTGCTTGTGTGAAGCCGTTTGGTACTGATGTTTGCTTGTGATGCACAGTGTACAACTGTGCTGCAGTGTGTGTATTACATAAAAAGTGTGTGTGTGTGTGTGTGTGTGCGTGTGTGTGGGTGCTGGTCTGCAGTGTGTAATTGTGTATTCTGCATGGTGGGTGTGATGGTGCCAGTGTGTATTTGTGAGTGTGCGTGCACCAGGGAGGGAAGCAGACAGTGCAAACGTGACTCGAGTGTCGGGAACACCGAGTTCAGACTACTGCACCATCCCTCCCTCTGTTTCCCTATCTCTCCTTTCCTTCACCTCTTATATTCTTCCTTTTTTCCACTCCTCCTTCTTCTGTCTTCTTTTCTCTTTATCTCCCTCCATTTTCACATTTGTCCTCCTATTTTGCATCTCCCTTCCTCATCCTTCTTCTTTTCCTTTTTCCATCTCGCTGTCTCCTATTTCCTCTTTTTCATTTCTCTCCTCATCCCATCCTCCTCTTTCACTCTTTCTCTCTACCTCCATCTTTGTCTTCCCCTCTTTCTCTTCATTTGCAGCGACCCACTCAGACGTCGATGAATAATTCAGACTGTGTTGGACTGCAGGTTTTCCCCCTCTGCCTCCGCACCTCCCCTCTTTTCTTCTTTCCATTTCCTCCTCTGCATCATCCCTCCTTCCTCCTCTAGTTCTTTCAGAATCAGGAATAGAAAAATCTGTAAATTTAGTTTTTGATTTCTCTTCACTCACTATCTTTATTTTGAGTAAAACCTGGAGTAAAAACACATAAGTGTATCTCAGCTTGTAAATAAAAAGACTTCAATGTTTAATATTCTACAGCTTATGCAGGGGTTTTCTGGGTTTCTCTCACATAAAACCAAACTCACACACTCAGAGGATTCTCCCACTACCCCTCTCCCAGCCTCAGCTCACACCTCCATCAGCATCACCCCCACTAACACACCTTCTGTTACTACTGATCTGTGATCAGATGAGGCATCAAAGCAGTATGCCGGGAGGAGTGAGTCACAGAGTGGACGGTCAGTTAGGAGCAACACGATAACTGCTTGGCAACCAGGAAATGGAAATTTAGCATGCTTCCAAGAAGATGCTTGACATTTCACTAATAATCCCTAACAACGCATATTCATCTCACCTGCTCTACAGGAAAAAAATAAAACTCTAGTGTTGAGATTGTGAAGCATGTACATATGAGCTGGAAAGAGCAGCTGTACTTGCTGAACCATATCTTCTCTTAATCGGTTCCTGCAGCTCTTAGGAGATTTAGCCTATTAATACTGAAATATAGACGCAAACATCATCTCTTATGTAATATTCACTTATGACGGGTGATTTTTTTTTTTATAGATGAATTCCATGTAATCCTGATGCGGGAAGTTCTCTGAATCTTCGCCAAAAGTGAAGCTGCTAAGTGAAAAAAATAAGCGACCTTCACTTAAGCACATAATTACTCAGGCTGTCCATGACATTTCATGGAAAGAGTGTGTGGTCCAGATGTTTTAAACACCTTGCGTGTATATTTTATAAGTTATAGAGTCCCTTAATGTGTTTGCACAGTTCAAAATAACCTGTGGAATTTAGATGTTGGGATGTAAATTTGGGAACAGGCTCAAATGTGCTGCCTACATAATCAGAGGACACAAACCAGGACAGAATGAGACTTCATGTTGGGATAACAATTAGAAGTGAGCCATAAAAAAAAAAAAGAAAAGACTTAAAAACAACCAGAGATCAAAACAGAAAGCGGATCAGAAGAGAGGTATAAAAAAGAAAAAGTGTATATTTTCATGAAGCTGCCCTGTTGAAGTGTTAGTTGCCATGGAGACCAAGTCCAGGCGTCTGAGCACTCCAGGTTTAGAGTTAATGGGAGGGACTGAGTGGTGGGGGAGTGTGCCCTGTGAGCCAATGGCAGCTCTCAGCTGGTCTATGACACATTTCCCACATGCAGAGCTCCTGCGTGCACAAGGTTGCACAACTGTCCCCCAATAAACACAGAATCCCTTCGCCTGAAAACAGAGCCGCTTCCTCCAGCTGTGGGAAAATGAAATTAACAGCTTGTTTACTTGTGAGTGTGTGATGAAGCCAAACAATGGAAAGCAGGCAAAGCAGAGACGCTAGCAGAGGGAGAGAGAAAATACACACATGTGACTGATCACACACAAAGCACAGAAACAAAGTGGTAAGACACTCAAGCACACACAGCCTTTCCAAAAAACACTTCCATAATTACTCGCCTGACAGAGCAGACCTGCAGCTATTGTGGACACAGAGCGCTGGAATGTTCGGTGTCTCACTCAAACACATCACATGGCCAGAAAACAGAAAATCACCCCCTATTGTACTGAAGGACAGAAATGAGACACATTTTAATGGGTGCCATTATTTGGTCCTGTGTTGATTTGGGCCTGGGAACAGGCTGGCTGTGTCTCAATGATGTGCAACAATGTATTCTCATTATTGTCTTCCAAATGCTCAAAGATTTCTGTCCTAAATTTTCAGCTGCCGCAAACAATACACCACCTGTAATTTCAAACAGGCTCTTTAATTTGTTTTACTGATGGAACGAAACCAAACGTTGGTGATAAATATATCAGATAATCCAGGAAACAGGCTGCAGCAGCAAGTTATTTAATTTTCTAATAATAAAATGACCTTTTTAAAATGTTTTGCTTTACCGTTAATTCTTGAATTTCAGTTAGTTACATAAAGATTGCAGTCAAAAACTAAAATCAGCACCAAGTCATTGGATTTGTCGCACCGACAGAGATGAGGGATAGCTACTATTAATAATTAGTATTTATTGGAACCCTTGAGCCATGGATGTCAGACAGGAGGTCAGTCCATTGCTTTGACCTTGGTTCAGACAGAGATCTCTCAAAACCTCTGAGTTAGATTCCTGGTAGCCAGAAGAAATACATTAACCAAATCAAACAACAATCTGTATCTTGCCTGAATTCAGGTCTTCACACAATGGTCCATTGCAAGTCCAAAAGAAGCTAAACATGGCCATATCAACCCATTCTCCAGGACACTCGAGCTGCCATTAAGATTTCCCGAAACTTTCATTTTTTGTAAACGCATGGCGCACTTTTTGGAGATCAAATGCTTTCAAATTTTGTACAAAAGAAGTGGTTTTATTCATTTATTTTTGCTAATTATAAAATATAATCATTATTCCTTTCTAAACTACTAGGATAATTACCTGCTGAACAATGCATTTTCAAAACTGTCCACTTGAAAATGAAAAATTGACATTTAGTGATGCTTAGACTAGAACATACTGTACATCCACAATGGAACATGTTAGCAGCTCTTATTCTGTGTGGGCCCACGCAAGATGCCTTAGGGTGAGTTTTTCAGTTGTAGGGTGTTTCGGAAGTATTCATCAGGTGTTAAATATAGTTATACATCTTTAAAAACACAAAACTGACATTAAGCATACCAACCCTTTCTGAAATGTTGTTACCAAGCCTGTGTAGATGGCTGGAGTGATTATATAAGTGTTTGTTGTTCTGTACAAGCTCATGAGACTAATGACAATGTAAAATGCTGCAGGAACACTCTCCTTTGGTCTTGTTTCTTGCTTGGTAATTGATTAATTCATCAACTACTGAGCTCACGTTTGCAAGCCAACCTATATTTACTTATCTGCCAGAATTTGTGAAACAATCTTTACCTTTATCAGGATGTAAACTGTGACAAAAAGTAAGGTACATTTTCAGAAACAAGCAGCAAATCACAAAAGCAAATTAACATATTTATACAAGATAAAGAGTATCCAAGTACTTAGACGTGTGCTGGAAGTGTTTAGTAATATGCAAACCTTCTGAATCCCAAATGCAAACAGACTAAAGACAGGTTTGTACACATACACTGAAAATTCAAATCATGTGAACACACACTAGAAGTTGTACCTGTCCTTACTTGATGCAGGGAAAAGCTCCACAATGACAGGAATGTGAATATGTGGGATTTAGCTGGTTTTCTGTGTAAAGAAAATGTCATCTTTTGTTTTCTCTTCATTCTGGGTTGACTGAAGGCAGAAAATCAAAGTAATCAAATACCAATGAAGCAATTATCAATAAATATTTGCTATGTGCCTTTGCATAAAAGAAAATGTATCCAAAGGTCTCGATCTAATTCTTGAAAGTGTTTTTCTTTGAAAGTAAGGTGCAATAGTTATGGCTAAAGGGGCTTCTTTGTGCTAAGGGTATTTCAGTGTATACTTTTACCTTGCACAGCTAAAGTTGAGGTGACCTCGACTGATGTGTTTGCCCCTTGGCTGATGCAGAGTAACTGTTCTGAAGCCAAAAAGCAGAACAAACTGTGGAAAAAATGAGATTGCGTCTGAGATTTCGACTGAAAATGGAAGCTGCTGAAAGGAGCTCATTAGCTTGCTGACAGTTGGTTGAGAAAAAGAGATCTGAAATTGGCTTTTCCCTTCAAGAACTGCCATACACTTGTTGATATTCGGCATCAGTGGTGATCTTTGTGGTTGGACTGAATTAGGCAAGGCAAAGCAAATTTATTTATAGAGCACATTTCATGTACAGGACAATTCAAGGTGCTTTACATTGCAGAAAAGTACATTAAAACAGAAGAGAGAAAAAAAAGAATAGTAATGTAAATCTAAAATCAAGATTAAGTTACTTTTTAAATTAGTCATTGGTAATCAGATTGTACAGATCTATGACAACATATATTGCTGTCATTTTCTTCTCATTGTTACTTTACCAAGAAAGCATTACATCTTTGTAAGGATTTTAACATATATGAGTTGACTATTAATACATATAAAAAGCAAAACAAACCTTGCCAATTATGAATAAACAGTCAGATATTATGGTGAATGAACCTGAATAAGGAACAATTTCAACAGAAATCTGAAAGGACGGACTTCAATGGCAGCTGCATTTGTGCAAAGAAAATTATTTGTGTCATCAGATGACAGCTGTAGCAAAGATTGTGGCACGACACACATACACAGAAAATGACAGAAAAAAAACAGAGGGACCAAAATAGCATTTTTAACTGTCATTTACATTTGCTTCTGTTTTACTTCCCTGTATTGTCTTTGATAGAAAAGTTTCTCTGATCTTTAGGTTTTAAAAAAAAAACTTTTTTATGACAGATTCTCTCTTGGATGTTCTTGGAGAGAGTAATGAATGCTCGGGAGGAAGATAAGCTGCCATCCACATGTGCAAATCTTGACCTCTGAACTTCACTTCCAGAGATCTATCCCTGCACAGTAGCACAAGCGAGCACACTCACGACACACGCATGCACATGCTCTGTCTTTGCTGAAAGATTGCTGCAACATGGCAAGAAAAAGTAATCCTCATTGTCAGTTTACCAGCAAAAGGCTAATCCATTGAACAGTGGCTCTCATCCAATGGTTGACAGATTAACCCACTGCATCCTGGGACAGTCACACGTTCTGTCAGGCAAAAGAACTCATAACATGTCCCTGTGGGTTATGTGTGTAATGACGAGGCAAAACTGGAATAATCTGGAGAGATGTGGTACAGACTGTCAGTGGCAACTGATTATAAATGCATGAGCAGTGACTTCCCATTTTGTGCTACTTTATAGTTTAACTGTACCAGATTTAAAAGAGGAATACAGTTTTCTTCACTCCTTTACACTTATCTGAGAGCTAATTATTTCATATTCAGAGGAATTAACTTCAGAGATGCTGTAAGTCATCTATGCATCTGATATTGTACTTCCAAGGCTCCAAGGTACACTTCTCTCTTTGGCCACCAGGGGCTACCTAGAGTTTCTGCAGCAGCCCTGAGGAGGGGCGCGGCTCTGCACTGATTCAGGTCAGTGAGTTCCTTGCGGTGAGGGGAACAGTCAGGCTTCATGCCAGAGATGCGCACATTCATCACGCACACACAGAGACAGGCAGAAAAACAACAACAGCAGATTCAATAGTGTTATTATTAGCATCTGTAATATTTTCATAACCCTGTACTTGTCCCTGATACAGTGTTGGAGATAGATGGAGTTAAAACACACTCATTCAGTAGGAGAGACAATCATGAACACAGGATGCAGAGCAGATGTATTCTGACCTACTGTAAATATCAGTGTGTTTGACATGATGAGTCTTGAAAATGACAAATGTGACTGAAGCTGGTTTCCCACACAACTACTGAGCAGAGAGTCTGTGAGAAAGTGTGTGTGATTGTCAAAACATGATCAGCTTCCTTTTATGTGTATACACATGTACATTCCAGGTATCTGGGGGTTACCTTGGAGGTAGTTTCGATGAGAACTATTGAGCGGCAGTGAGTATTCAGTTACATGTATTAAATGCAGGGTGGAGATCCAGGAGCTGTGAAGTGAGCCAATCTGGCTAGTACTGCTACAGTACTGCTGTGACTGCAACACGCACGCACACACCCGGGGTGGGGGAAACGAGGTCGGCTTGGCACTTTTTCAAATTTCTCTCTACTGCTCGCTCTCGCCAAATGCTGCGTAGGATACTACACTACACACACAGTGGCCCTGCTCTACTGCACCATTTTAGGAGGCTTTGAGTTCACAGTGCATACACATTTGCTCACACTGCAAAAATAAACACAGAGAAAATACAGGGGGACATACTGCAATAATCATGCTAAGTGGATTCACCTCATGGGTTGTCCTTCAAATTTTGTAGGCCAATTTCAGTGAAGTGGTGCTTCTTGAGACAACCTTCTGTCCTGAAATCAAGTATTAATGACCAGCTCCAGCTTAGATTTTTTTTCATTTGGCCTATTTACAATCTTAAAATTGTAAAAAAAAAAATTCTGAATTATTTTAGGGATAAAAACCTACTTGTCTCATTGTAGTGCCAAGAACCAAGAAGCTCAGTTACTGTCCTGATGTGGCTTTCATTTTTCATGGTAACACCTCCATCCAACACTATTACAGAAAAAAAGACACAAAAGGAAAACAAAAGTTGTGACACTTCTGCAGTGAAAAAACAAACAAAAAGAAAAATCCATTGTTTTTTTTTCAATAAATGCTCCCTGCCTGTAAGTTCAGTTATATAAAACCATCAAACTTGATGTGAATGACATTTAGCTGTGCTCTGTGTGTGCTTCTCAGCTGCCTTCCTGGACTCCCACTCCCACATTCACCTTAACAGCAATCTGTAGACCCTTTCCTCTTTTCCTTTTTCATCCCTCTCCCACCACCCAGCATGAGGAAAAAAATTTAAAATAGCAGTTTGGATGATTTAATCCCATCTGAGTCCTCTGTCGTATTTTGAAAAGACACTGGCCCTTACACAAGCTAATCTGCTTAATATTAATACACTGGTTCTTTGCCGTTTTCCTGTGACGCATGTGAGTGTATTGGGGCTATATTTAGGCTAAATGGGCTAATAACAAGGATTAGGCGACTTGTTGGTGCTTATTTTAAAAATGACGTGTATCAGAAGGAACAAGAAGACAGATTACACCCCCTTGGTTGTGTGGATTATAGCAGAGCAGCCACCTGATATAAGAGATTATAGGTCATTTAAGGAGAAACGAGAAGTTCAGAGAGAGGTAATGTTGGGGGGTAAATGGGGCAAAGACACAATTGGGGAGATGATTTTAATATAACTTCACAGATATTAAAAGTCTTCAAATTGTATCTCTGAAGTCAGTTAGTTGGTTTAAAATCTAGGATGAACTTTAGTCGGGTTTCCATTCACCAGTGAAGCAAATCTGAAGCGATCTCATGAAAAGCTGGAAGAAACAAATCAGACATATTTCTATTGATTGGTTTGAAGCAAAAAATAAAAAATGTTCATGGTTCTAATTTAGTAGAAGTAGTTGAACCATAAACAATCCTTTAAAAAAAAAAAAAGCTACAGTAGTCATCTACAGGGGAAAAACATGGAGAGCTCTTTGATTCTTCAGAGATTTAAGATATAAATGGGTACAACCTTGTAAGAGCTGTAGGAGTCAAATGGCAGGGAAAGCATGAAGACTGGGAGAAACAATAGCCTTTTGTACAAAAAAATATGTGAAGAAAAATGGTGGAGAATTGAGTAGCGTATTTTATGGTGCTAGAGACATAAGAGCAAGAAGGATGGTCAACCAGAACAATATGAATGGGGATAAAAAAAATCATAATAAAAAAAATAAAACAAGACAGAAAATTGGGACCTGTAAGTCCCAGTTGTTTCAAGCTATATCTCTAACAAATTTGTGACCAATTTCTCTTGCAATGCTGATGGTAATACTGAAGCAGCATGCCGGAGGAATCTTTACCAGTTTTGGAAGACATTGGCTTCTTTGTCCCATCTGAAACATCATTAGATCTTGGAAACCATAACCTTTCTGTCTAAAAGTAATGCTTCACATTGTTGTGTGGGTTTTTATTGTTATCATTATAACAAAATATGTCAGCAAATACTCTTTTGAATTAATAAACTGACTTTTAAAGGTCCAGCGTGTTGGCTGTCAACTGAATATATCCTATCTAACCCCTAGCTACAGTGGTTATGAAAAACAAAATGTAAACAAACTTATATGACTTTTAAATAAATAAAAAACATCAATAAATTTGAGAAAAAAGATCAGCAAGGGAAAAACTGAAAGTTTTGACAGTCTCTCTTCTGTCAGAGACCAGAGATGAAGTTACTGTTTGTGCTTATTTAGACGTTGTTTTTTCTTTGTTGTGAGCAACTGATAAAATATATATATATTTTTTTTAAAGAACTGTTCCTCTTCATAGTTTAAACTGCTGAGCTCAACTTACTTACATTTAGCAAAATTTTACATTGGTTGAAGTTTGAATGATGACTCCCTGATCTGCAACAAAGCTACCATAGGCTACTTACCATGCCTCCTTTTTGTAAACATTTCTAAAGAGGAGACATGCAGAAGGTCTGGTGTCCCTTGATGACATATTTATTGCTGGGATTTTATTGTTTGCAGTCCTGCTTCAGTGGAAAAACCCCAATATGAACAGTCTCAAGCGTGCAGTTGATCTTTTGTAATCAGTGGTGAACATAAGACCTCAACACAGACATGCCAAGCAGCCGTCTGCATGTGTATGTATCTGTTTTTGAGAGATGGCAGTTGAGGTAGTATTATCCCTTTTACCAATCTATAGAAGTGATGACTTTAAATGAACATCATTGCTTCATTTAAACATACCCACAAAAGAGTTGAGTAAGATGAAGTCAGTTTTCTTGTAACAACATGCTATGTTGCTGTAACAATTCATGTTAACCTCACAACCTTTCTGTGGTTATATAAATTATACTAGTAGTAGATTGGAGTATCGATGTTGTTACGATTTGAATGTTAATACCTGTTTAACAGGTGATGTAATGAATGATAGTTGATGGCTTCTTAATGATGGTACTATGCTTGCTCTTAAAAAGCACATGATATGCCAAATCCACCAGTCCCAACTCGAACTTCTGAATGTGACAATAAAGTGACGATATGCAGTTCAGACATGTAGAGATAAAAAACAGAACTAGAACTGAATTAATAGAAAAATAACCAGTGTGTTCATTCATACATCAAGTTTACACGTTTACTTGTTGAGATTCATTGAGATGAGTTAATGTCTGAAGGGAGAGTATGAGCTTTTGGTCAAACAAACCAAATAAAATATGGTGTTATATGTTGGTAAAGGTTGGTAGATGGAGTGCTGCTCTGAAGTCTTGAGTTCAGTACTGCAATCTTCAACTTTGCAATCTTTCTACAGCCAGGTTTGACATGCATAACCAAGATCTCAGCATAAACTAGCCATGGCAGTAATCTGTCAGTGACTGAAAATGCACTAAAGTCAAATCATGGATTCAGTTTAGTTTTATGGACAGAGAGCTCATTTGCAACAAAAGTCATGTCACTTCCCTTTGAGTAAAGTGACAGAGGTATCTGAAGGGGGGGGGGGGGGCACAAACTATAAGGGAGAGACAAAAACTATATTGTATGAAATAGTGGCATCCAAAGGCTTTGATCATACCAGAGTAGAGCAGAGGTGCTCAGTCCATCATTACTGGTTCATTAGTTATCATCAGTAAATAAATTTTTCATACAGACCACGGTGTAAATATGTTTTCTTTTTGCTTTATTGTTGTCCATATTAGATGTAATTGCAAAGCATCCATCACTTCATAAACATAAACCTGTACATTGCTTCTTTGATAAACATGCTGTCTATCTTGACTTACTTGTAGCATTGTATAAAGGAAAAAAATAATTTAAGAAAAATTTAGGAATTACAGTTTTGAATACTCAAACAGGTGCAGGTGCAGACATGGCACAAATAATACACATAACACAGGCACACATGTTCTCAAGTCACATCTGTACCAGCAGGGGAAAAAAAAGTCATACCCAAGAGTATCTGATGCAGACCTTGGTCATGAGCACCAAAGAAGCCACTGAGTTTTCAACAGAGTTATGCCACGATGCGGCTCCCTGTAATTTACCTTCTGTTGGAGCACATAGGGCCGTTTGCCCAGCATTCCTCTGCCTGCCCACCGCAACACATGAAAGACTCAGCCACAGCTGTTCTAGATGGGGGGAAATGAGTCCCAGATGGCAAAGTGTTTTGTGTGTATGCATGAGTCTGTATTTCTTGCCACATAAGAGGGTGCTTTTACTGTACAAGTGGCTTGAGTCACATCCCCAGGGTAATGTGGGGAAGACTATTGCAGGATGGTGGGGAGCATGTGGGTGTAGCCTACTGTATGTGAAAGCATGCTTGCTGTCCACAGAGCAGCTGGTATGCACAGGTTCTTTGTGTTAATGCTTGCACATCCACAACAGTTCTGAATATTCTTTTGCTGAACTCTGCTTACAATCACATTGCAACCTGAGACAGCCGCAGAAAGAATTTCACAGCCTTACAATCAAGGAATTGCCAGTATTACTCTACATATGCGTTGCATCATGAGACATCAATTTAGCCGAGAAGCTATTGATCACTGCAATCAGTGTTCATCCTGCTGTTACATTATACACATCAAACCATAGCAGATATCCTCCTGTAAGATGGAATACTGATGATGAGACTGCTAGTTGGCCCACCATTACCCATTCATGTAGATTTGCTGAATTCTCCTGTTTGTCATTTATGTATGAAACATTATACCAATGCATACGAGTAACCACAGGAGTGTCATATGATTGAAATCCTTTTAAAATGGATATTTACAAGATAATTGCGCAACACCAGGCAAATGCTGAAAATAAATCACAAAGAACCAGGTCCTTTCTGTTTGTAAACCGCTTTTTGCGATAAGCTGCGTGTGGCATTACGCTGAAAAGTAGCCAGTAATGATGAATACAAGGCTTTGACAGCTCGAAGTGGAACTAAGGGTCAACAGCATTTTCTCGTCTTTGCCAAACTGCTTCATGTGTGGGTGAATATCCCTGTGCATGTGGTGTGTATGTGCATGGATAGTACATTTCAGGTGTGTACACTTATCTGGCATGTGCATACTGGTCCACGTGTTAATATGTTGTTCAGCAGACTAAAAGAGGCCCAATTCTTGCTCTGAATGGTATCCTTCTCTTGTACTGCTGCAATGATGGGGTGCAAGTGTTGGCATAAAGAACTTGAATGCTTTCTTTTCATAGAAAAAGACTAAAAAAGCATTCTTTCTTCCTTCAAAGTTATTTGAAAAATGGAAATGGTGGAACAGCTTCAAAGCCCCAAATGATAATTACATAGTTTGTATATTAGACTAAGTAAAAAGCTTAACATGATTATGAGTATGGGGGTTTGGGGATTGAGATCCATGCACTTCCTTTGCTTAGTTTAAGCGCTTAGTTCAAATTGACTTTTTTTTGCTTTGTCTTCAAATGGTATCTGCTAGGTTGAGCTAGGACAACCTGGTTTCATGGAAAATAATGAAACCACCATCACAAAACAGAAAACTTTATATAAAAACTTTGCTTTTCAAGCCACACAGCACAACTTTAATAGAAAAGTATTTCAGTAGGTCTGGTTTGTTTCTCCAACATGTTTTGTCCATTTAGCCAATGAGGGATAAATAAAGTATTTTTCATTTCATTTTCATTTAATTTCATTTTCATTTTCATTTTCATTTTCATTTTCATTTTCATTTCATTTCATTTCATTTCATTTCATTTCATTTCATACGAGACACAGCAGAGCAAAGAATATTTTGATGCCACATGTTACGCTTATTTTGATACAAGTCTTGACATTTCCAGACTATGTTGCCAACCAAATGTGATAAAACATTTGTTTTATGACCATTTTTGTTTAAATGTAGTGACAATGATTCTCTATAGCATTCATTTATGTCTAGCAGCATGAAAAAATACTGTGTGAAAGGAAGTCAGTAGATGAAATTTTCTGAAAATTTATCATTTTGCTGTGGGACTAGGTGGGCAGTAAATTTTCCCCATCTTAAACAACACTACTCTTTTATTACATCTTGTTGCTTATGCATTAGACAAGTATTTACGCACAAAGAAGGAGACTGTCACTGAAAACCCTGAGGTGTGACCTTCAGAAATTTGATAGCATTGTTCCAGGCATTCAAGAATTAGGCCATTTGGTGGTACATTGTGGGACATGAGTGAAGACACAGCAGAGTGAAACAGGGACAGCTTAAGATTGAAGAAAAAACAAATAAATAAATGGATGGAGAAAAACGTAAGAGCGCTGTTCCATATAGAGGAACACCGAACAATCAGACAAGGGAACATTATCTAGACAAAATGAAATCATTGGCCCACTCGAGCATGGGAAATGGTCCCAAAAATTCTAGCTCAGTAAGGCACTTACAGTCAGTGATCCTTTGTTCTATACAAGTAAGCAGGCAGATTTAGACATAAATGTAAATGCCTCTGGTCACATTTGTAGCTTTGGTATGTGCACGTTGTTTGAGTTCTACGGTCCAGCAATCTCAGTCCTCTTTAAAAAATGTATATTGTTCCAGCCAATCAGTCTGAAAGAACAGTAATTCAAATTCTTTTAAGGGAGCAATCACTGTATTTGTTCAAAAATTGTATTTTGTATATTATATACATAAAAATACTTTTTTTCTTGTTTACTTCAGAAAAGCTGGTAACTGCACTTTATACTGGACTACAGTCATCAGAAGCTGACAGATGTCTGTCACTATAGTGATTTGATTGCCTTTTTGTAAATATTGAGTTCAATAGTTTGTATTGAGGTGATGGAAAATTGAATATTAATGTTTATTTTTGTTTGTGAAAAAAATCCACATTTAAACTTAATGCATATAAATACTTTAATAATTCACTTGTTTACTTTTCCCCAACAATCAAAGCAGGGGTTTTGACTTCAGCATACACCAGTCCAGCACTGTCTATAATGTCAAACCCACGGTCTGCCAACACCATATCACGAGGTAACTTACCGTTAGTGTGACTCCTGAATGCCCATTTGCATTCTTTTGGTTAACATCATGATTTAAATAATGCATATTCTATATGTACTATGTAAACACTTACATACACATTTACATGGACTTATTCTTATCTTGGCAAAAAATAATAAACAAAATATGCACCAACGGCACAGATCACAATGTGGAACTACTGGAAAATGTAGTTTACAGTGAAGTTGCAAAAAAGAAAAAAAGGAAACTAAAGTCGTCAATCCCCCCACCTTTATATACAGTTTATGATAACTTACCACCGTGAAAATGGCTGGTAATAGCATTTCGCAGTGGTGAGCCATGTTGGTCGTGAGAATGGTTGTGGCAGTTTAAAACACAACAAGCCCTCAGCATAGTTGAAAAACATATCTGAAAAAGTTCACTACAAATCAGTTGTGAGTAGACTTGTCCCACAATGCTTTGTGGTGTGATGTCACATTCCCGAACTCTATATTGTTAAGCAGGGCTCTAAATGAACTCTTTGGATCGCCATCCAATGTGTTTGATAGAGTTCTGAACTTACCAGCCAATCAGAATTTCCAATAGAAATGTTTTGTTTCTGTGTGACAACAAAGTAACCAGAGCATGGCAGCAGATTAAAAGGATTCACCGGCCGCTCCCAGTTTGAGTTAACACATGTTAAACTTGCATTACTTCCAGAAATATTATAATACCCCAGATTTTCCCAAGATTAAATTAATTCCTTAAGATAAGCACTCTCCATTTTCCACTTGTGGATGTCCGCCACAGTTTTTGTTTTTTCCTCTTTGTTGTTCATTTCTGGTTCGAGCAGCCTCATCTTAGTGTATTGGTTTAAACCAATCAGGGGAAATGTGTGATTTTCCTATCTTTCTTGAAAGCTCTTTTCATATTTACTTTTCTTGTAAATTGAAATCCAGCCACTGAATGTCTGCTCATGAGTCATATAAGAATCACTGTCTTCCTCTAACTCAACTAGGTGAGAGTGCACACCACGGGACAGAGGTCACTTGTTGCTTTGTTGTTGTTGTTTTTTCCACCGCAAGGGAAAAAGAGGAAAAGGAACAGGACTTCCAACAAACTATGGAGGTCAAAGGTGACTTCTTTGCCTGTTAACAGAGGAAGGATGGCTTGTAACAGGGAAGACGGGAAATAACAGATTGCAGCAAGTTGTTCAGAGATGTCTGGTGGAGTTAAGCAAGCAGGGGAAAGTTCAAGTCTTGAAACCTGACATCTGCTCTCTTTCTTTATGAAGGCGATGACAGTGTCCTCTGATATCAGAAGAGAGCAAAGATGATGGTGAAGTCTGCATGTCTGAGATATTTCCTTGTGAAACCACAGTTTCATTTGATGGTGACTTTACTCTTAGTTTGGAAACCTGCAAGCTTTTTAATACTTAAAAAAGATTGTTTACACTGTGACCACATTCATTAAAGATTCTAAAAGATTATACAAGTACTGAAAGATTACTTGGAGATTATCTTCTAAAAGTTTTCTGAAACATCAAATTGCCTAAAAAACAGAAAAGCTCTTAATTCTCGTTTATTTAAGGAATGTAAGCCTCTTGAGCCTCTTTTTACTCCTTTGATTTAGGAGGATTTTCGTTAAAGGCTATAAATCTCATGGTATTAAAACGTCCCTCTGTTCCATCTGATCTTTAGAATCGGTATGTAAATTTAACTATCATTTACATCTTTGATTAAGTCCACTGAACTTTAAGTGACCCAAAGGATGCCCCAGTAGCTGATTTTACAAAACAGATCTCATTATAGTAAATGTATTGCACATTAAGTAGGTCAAAGGGAAGAAAGATGACCACCTTTGAGCATAAAAAGTAGATTCTTTAAAAAATAATCATACTATTGCTGCAGCCCACTTTCACTTCTGAAGTAATTTGACGAAAACTGTCCTTCCTATTTCTCCTCTGAGATTTGTCAGTAAGAAAGATGCTGCTTGTTCAGGATGAAGCTAGACAGCCGGGCGCCACGTTAGGGGCTTCTACGTCTAGACATGGCCAACAAGCCTCCTTTTCTCCAGTCTGTAAAACATGGTGTAGAAAATAAAGCACAACTTTATATTGCGCTCACACACGGTGATGTCATCTCGCTGCTGCCGAGAAACCGGCAGCTTCTGTTTGGATTTTGTTTTAGGCTGACAGCATCTTTTAAAACCACTTCCAAATTAGGTCTGACAAGGGTCCTGATTGGTTTTTCTCATGTTCTTTTTTTCCCCTTCTGCTTCCGTTCCTCTCTTTTCTTCTTTTTCAGCTCCTCTTAACTTTTATCTGCACTTGTTGCCCCATTGCACACACAATTTCTCACACACACAATGTACACAGCGTAGAGAAAGAGGCCTCTGTGTTCTATAGACAAAAGCTCCTCTTTCTCCGGAGAAGGAGCCGAGCTTCCGGTTGAAGCTCACTGTGTCAGATGGGAGAGGAAGGGCAGACGACGGGCCAAGAATACGATATGTAGCAAAGCACGTGTGTGTCCATGTGTATACAAATTCCCATCTCTTAATTTATGTGTTTTGATCCTGTGATTTTTGCATGTGAGCCTGAACATGGGTGCTGTACTTTAAATAGATTAACAGAATTGTGTCTCTACGTCTAATTTTTTAGAGAGTTCCATCCCAGTGTGTGTGTGTGTGTGTGTGTGTGTGTGTGTGTGTGTGTGTGTGTCTGTGTGTGTTGTCTGGGTGGTCCATCGTCAGGGGCACTGAGTTTGTGTCAGGCTAGTGTGAACCGGTTAACCACCCCTCCTCCTGTAAGACTGATTGGTCGCCAGGGAGCCAGCTCAGTTCTCACCATTTAATGCAGGGATACAAAAACCAGGCTGTCTGCCTCCTTTTTTTCTTCCCCACCCATTCATTTATTTCTTTCACATCCAGACAGGAAGTCTGTTCTCTCTTTTGTCATTTTTAATCATCTTTTCCTATTTTCACCTTCATCCTTTCTCCTTTGTCTTTTTGCAAAATGTTTTTTTTTGTCCTATATTTCAGTGATTTGCCCTCCCCATTCCCCTTTCTTTCAACCCTGATTCCCAGAAATATTAGTATACTGCATAAAATGTAAACAGAAATCTCATGTCAATATTTTATTCACAATACAACATAAACTTATCAAATGTTGAAACAGAAACATTTTCCTGTATCATAAATCATCGGGAGTTTCAACACATTTCAAACCTGGGACAGAGACAACAAAAAGGCTAAAAAAGTAAGTGGTACTAAAAAGAAACAGCTGGAGGAACATGTTGAAGCTAAATGAGTAGATTGGCAACAAGTAAGTAACATAATTGGGTATAAAAAGAGCAGAGTCTGTTGGAAGTAATGATGAGTAAAAGTTTAGCAATCTGCAAAAAAAACTGAAATTTCAAAAGCCAGCATCTCATCCCCACAAGTGTCTGGAAAAAGGGAAGTCTGGGGATCTCTGCTTAGGCTGTTGCCCCAGTGATCCTGTTCCAGACAAATGGCAAAAATATTTTAAAAATAATCAAATGAAATGAATGGACGGATATATCTCAATTAATTTTTTTCAATTAACGACACTGTAGTAAAAGCACATAAAATTTTTCTCTCGCTCTGACTGTAGAGAATTGAAGTGTTTCCCCTGCATGTTCAGTACCTTGGTCAAACTTAATTGTACTGAATCAGTACCTCACTGCTGCAAAAAGAAGCTGCTAAACCACATTTCACTCTTGTCTGATAACGTTCTCACAGTGAGAACACACATTTTTTTTTATCTATCTTACAATAGACCATAAAACACAATAGATACAGGATACCATTGTGTACAGGATACATCTTCAAACTCTGCAGATACCCACATGTGTTCACATTTGCAGGTTCCATATATGCTGTAGGGGACAATGACATAAATGTTCCCTCGTGCTTTTGCTCCGCTGCTCTCCACCCATTGATCTGTGTCTGGGGATCACTATAAATCTGCTGTGGCCGACAAGAAAAGAAGATTGCGTGTGGCCAGCCCTGCACAAATACTACCCAGTCAGCCCCAATCAATGGATCCAATATCACAATCATACATGTAAGCAGACAACACTCAAGAAACTGTTGCATGGTTCCCATAGAAGGAAGAAAAAAATTGAGTGCCTGAGAGTGTCAGCGGATGATGTTTTTACATTTTGCACTTTTCTGATATTTATTTCTTATTCCACTCAATTGTATTTGACAAGTGGTGGTGACAAGAGGTGAACATGCTAACTATTTGCAAAGTTATTATGAAAATATGATGACATATAAATAAAATAGCTCTTTTATTACTACATTAATTTATTTCCTTACATTTATCAAATTAGTTGATGTCGGTGTTTCCAGTAGGAGAACAGGTGGTAAACTGTTTTTTTCACAGGTTAAAACTAGGGATCGACCAATTATCGGCCTGGCCGATATTATCGGCCTGGCCGATAATATCGGCCGATATTGGGCAATTTTATGATAATCGGTATCGGCCATTTTTTTCGCCGA